>JADLZK010000146.1:0-203086 GCA_015847255.1 Hyparrhenia diplandra
ATTGAAACTAATTCAAGCCAGCTTATATGGAGCACTTTGTTCTAAATATATCAGGGAGCCTATTGATCGCTTTATTTGTTCTAGCATTGCTAATGTTGCACGTGTCTCGTGTGATGTGGGATATAAGCCATTTGTGCTTTGGGCCGGATGATCTCCAAGACAATGTACAAAACTTGTGTAACTCAAGTGTTTATGCTGAGTTTTTGTTGATGAATGAAAGACCTTGAGTTGGGGTGAGTTTCAAAAAAAGAACAATGTCTGGATTGATCCACCTTCTTTGGCGCGCCACCGGTTTTTACCTGGTACAACCTTTATCTCCACCACTAGCTGATGATCTGTGTCAAATGTTATTTCAGGATGTGTACGGGTTCTCATCGTGACCCTTTGGTAGCGTGTAAAACTTTGCAATTTCACTCAACCAACAACGTGCCAATGCGAGCTTTCGAAAAAAAGAAAAAAAAAAAACAGTGTTGGAACTAATTGGGCTCTATCTAGTCTAGCAAAATAAAAGGGGGGAAATTCCATCTGCCACTGTACACGGTCCACCACCTCCCCTCGTTGCCGTCCCCCTCGCGTTCCTGTCCGCACGCCGCCGCCGCGGCGTGGCTCGCGCCGCCGACAGGGCCTCTTTGCCAGATCGAGCCTCCCTCTTCCCAGATCGAGTCCTAGTTGGCTTACCGCAGCCGCTGCTCTACACCAGGTGCCGGCCTATCGCTGCTGCAGCCGCCCAACGCCCAGGTGCCGTGGCCTTCGCTGGCGAAGAACGCCCGCCAGGTATTCCCACCCCCTCTTCCCTGTCTGTTTTGCGAAACTGAGTCCCTGAGCTCTAACCTCAACCTATTTTGCTATTTGATGCCACAAACTTCTAATAATTATTTCCAAAATTTATCGGGTGACCCATGCCCCTGGTGATGTATGTCTTTGTTTTGCCGATCCTTTTCTGAATTGAGAGTAAAGCCTCCAATGTTGTAGTTTTAAAGTTTAAACTCTACACTGCCAAATTGAGATGGAACTGAAACAAAGGTATATAAGATGTTGATTTCATTATTTACTTTACTCTTATGGCCATTATTTATTAGGGGCCCCTTATTATTATTAGAGAACTAGTGGTCCTGCTAGTGCAGTATTGCAGCTGACATACCATTTCCAGTATGTGGGAAAGAACTCCTGAACATTAAGGTAAAATATGTGCAAGTAATGTAAACAGAAAATTCCCGCCAAGATGAATCGACTTGGTATCAATACCAATTTCATTCATGTAGTTCTACTTTTTAAGTCCCTGAACAAATATAAATGTTCATTGTAGTAACATACTTGTCCATCCTGAATAAAAGAAAAACAACCTAGGGTTTTTATTGTTCGAAAGTAGCCAAGTCAGTTATCTACAATGAAGCAACCAACACCTCGTGACGTAAGGCATGTAAAGGAGGGAGATATGTGTTATCGGAGCTCGTGGAACCATTTCTGTAAATCGGTATAGTAAAACTGGAGCAAACCGCCAGGACAGACATTTTGCTGACGAATTTTTGTATGAAGTTGTGTAAAAGTGATGTAACTGTCTTCAATACTGGGTAAGTGGGTATAGTGAACAGTACAAAAAAGTGTGCCAAATTTCAGGTGAACTAAAACACAGCAATAGTGTTCCTTGATCAATCAGAGTTTGATTTCCTACTTTAGAACCCCTGAAATCCTTGACTCTAGGCTTTCAATTTTGTAGGATGCCCATTCCATTTGTTATTTGAGAATTTATGTTACTTACCTGAAAATTACAGTTACAGTATCATATTATTTTAGGCCATAATGGAGTTTCTAACATACACTTCTACAACAAAATAAACACACAAATAAAGCAATGTTTGATTTTCTAATATGGAGTTTGGTTTTGCAGTGATAGGGCCATAATGGAAATACTTTGTTTGTTGTGTTTGATGTTTGCAGTTGTAGCAATCTGGGCATATAGTGGCATCACAATTGTAATCTAACATTTATCCTTAATATTAATATCACTTTGTATAGATATGCATTATGCAGTACAATAGGAGCTCCAGCATATCCAGTTGCAATGCCTAAATTAGGGATATAAACATCTTTTATGATATGGCACATTGCAGTATATGAGTGCTAGGAAACTGCTAAACTATTATTCTTCTGTCTTAACTGTTATTTCTTTTTCTTGTTTGTTTCTCTTGCATTGGGCTTGGGTGTACTGCTAAAAACAGTGGATGGCTGCTCATCTCTTGATAAAAGTTCCTTCCAGTATAGGCTATGCAGCAACTTTGTTGAACTCAGATTATTGTTCTTTTATGGAAACAGCAGGCACCTCCTAGAATATACTTTTGTAAAACTGATTTACGCTTATGGAAACAGCAGGGAACGAGCATTCAAGAATATGTGCAGTTCAGATTATGAGCTCATCATACAACATTTTTTCTATGCTTTGATTGTGATATTCATTCATCTGCCATTTGACAGCCCTTACAAAGTTTTTTAATGCCTACTATTTTCAGACAAATGGAACTGGGTGACAAGCTAGTTTGGTTTTCTACTGACTCTGACAAGTTTATCCATATTTACATACTATACATTCTGGGTCATTATTTTGGTTAGTAACTTCTAAGCTATTTTTTCAGTTTCAGTTCAAGTAGAAATATTTTATGACTTTGCTTCATTGCTTCTTAATGGTTATTTTGTTCCTCATGCCCCATCCAGCCATTCGTTGACAGTGATCACTTTGTGCACAAGTACTTCCTGCCCCAAGAGTATGCAATTTTGATACCAGTGCTGGCTGGCGTAGTTCTCTTTCATTCTTGAGTTGCGTTTTCTTGGGTCTTGTGATGCTCAAGTCAAAGAAGAAGAAGAATTCACTTGATCGGTTTGCCACTTACGGCGCATATAAAATATATGAGTTCAGAGTATCTAATTGCTAGAAGCTCGGTTCTGTAATCAGTTCCATCATACTTTAAAGGTGTTTACTTTGTAATTTGATGGTTTTTTTTTTGTAAGTTTGATTTTGGTGGTCAACTAAAAGCAGTGTTCATCTAAACTCTAATTTAGAGGTCTGCATATCATTAGCCATTATTATTCCTAATCAGCCTATGCTGAACGGTTGATAGTGACCAAAAGACGACCACTCATTCTCGGGTGCAAGAATTTTCTGTCATCATGGGCACGCTGATGGCCTCCTTAGTTATGAAGAGGCAAGGCTTTGGCATGCAGGAGCTGATGCTGAGGATGCATTCTTAAGCTTGGTGTGTTTTCTTGTTTTTCGCTCTTAGACTCTTGCATCCTTCAGTTACTGCTCTCATGACAACCTCAGTATCCTTCAGCTGCTGGACTCAAGAGGTAGTCAATTTTGCTTGGTAACAAACAAGGTGGAGCTAGAAATTACGTAAAAGGGAGGTCAAAGTGATATAAATTGTTTAGGTTCAAAATCAACATTTTTCTGTAAATCATGTAGCAAATTTATGTACGGGGTGAAAAGAGCAACTTCAATAGTACGCCCTAAAGCAAAAGTTCTGTTTCCATAGCAAAAAAAAAAAAATAAAAACTAGGCAGCACTATGGCGTTGCCTCGCAAATGCTCTGCCAAATCACCAGTGGGAAGGGAGGGATTTTTGGGGACGCCTTCATTTGGGGCAGACCCTTTTTTTTTTTTTTGGTATACCAGTTTACAGGAATTGTCACAAAATTGCAATAACACACGACACCTTTACGGAGGATTAGCTGTACAATGTCACCCCTCAATTTATATTAGTTTACAGGAACTGATAGAAAAAATTCCAATAATACCTTACTGAGGATTACAATTACAGGTTCCTCACAATTTTCAAAATATGAGAGCATATCTTGTATCTCTGGTGATGACAAGATGCCTTGAACAACTTCTGATGACTATACACCGTTGGAAGTTCAAGCAAGCCAAGGAAGTTCCTGTGCTTTGCAATTCACGGCACCTCACAACCAGAAGACTTTTAGTGGCTGTGTGGTGTCCATTGTTGGGTTTGCACTGCCGAGTATGGAGATAAAACTTCCCTTAGTGTATTAGAAGTGAACCGTTGATACAAGTTTTTCTTGTATCAGCCTTGCTCATCCATGAAATAGAAGTGAAGACACAATATAACAATTCAACATGTAAATTGTAATGTATACTTTAGGGATAGCTTTCACCTTTTTAGCCCTGAATTGTGGTAATTTGAAGAATTCATTAGAGAAACACTTGTGGGCTAAAATTATCATCATCCCATGCACTTTCATATGCTCCATTATTTCTAATTTCTAAGAACAATAAAGCAACAACCTGAATGCATGAATCTTCAACATTGTTTGTAATGAATGTATGGTTAGCGTTCACTGAGCATTTATTTCCTTCTCTAACTTTTGCCCGTTGTCTTGTAATTGGTCCAGCAGTGCCAATAGATTTTGTTTAGGTATGGGAGAAGTATCAATGCTAGGATGTCCTCATTAGTTAGCATGTCCGGGAGCGCTAGGGTTTGGTCACGCCAAGTGGCGCGCGGTGGTGACGGTGTGGCACTATGCGCCATAACGCGTGGAGGGCGCCTAGTGTGAGAGCGAGAGGGCGTGAGTGAAAAGATGAAGTCCGGGAGGGTGATGGGATTATCTCAGGTGTACCCGAAGCATACCTGGCTCCCAGTGGAACGAGAGGGAGGAGCTTCTCTCCCGGGCCTAGCTTGCGGTGTGCTTTTAAGCCGTGCCGCCCCCGAGCCAAACCTCGCCTAGGCAAACAAACAAAGGGGCCTCTTGAGGCCCTCGGCCAGCCTAAAGCCCCGTCCAGTTACCAAACACACCCCTAGTGCCGGCGCCCGCGACCGGGGAACAAAACCACGCGACGAGGGTGAGGACTAAAGTGAGGCGGGTGAGGGTTTTTGTTGGATTTGATATGAGAGTGCGGCGCGGCCTCACCTAAAGGTGGAATTTGAAGCTCAACTTGTTTAGGCCCGGTTTGGTTGTGTTCATGAAAATGCTCACCGGCAAATCCTCTATTAGATCTGAATGGTGGATCCTCGCTGTCCTGCCCGTTCCTCGTGAGCTCCCCCTAGCCGTCCCCTAACCTCAAAGGCCGGCGTGAGGCGGGCTCCTAGAGATGCTCTAAGCCATCCAAACTTTGGGCTTTCCACATGTTTTTCAACATCACAATCCTTTCGCCATCCATCCGCGGAGCCTCCACTTTGGTAATCGTGTGGTTTCTACCTCTTTAGCCCCTTCCGATGATGCACGTCTCTCCTCCTCAGCCCCTTTGGCCAGTGTTTGGCGCATGGCCCCTAGTTTTAGAACAGTGGCGGCATGAGATCCTAGCCCCTGTGTGTGGATTGATCCATATGGCCGATTCAAGGTAGTGTCAACTCCAAGATGCAACAAAGTTCCTCCTCCCCTTCAATGATGCCAACCCACATCCTTTAGTTCAAAATGCTCGATCTACCTCCTCTACTTCATGGGCATCGAGTTGTCACCACAACCAATATCGAGGTGGGCGTCCAACTAATTAAGTTTGGTGGCAATGTGGATTTCATGAGGTGGCATATACATAGTTTGGTGGCAACACTACAGTACGATTACCATGACATTTTTTGTGTAACGATTTGGTTTGTAGCCAACAATAATGAGCTCAACTATCACATTTGACTTTTATCACGAATCTCAAAACTAGCTGTGGTGGGGGTTCCAACTAGCAATGATAATATATTTGTAGTGATTCTTGATTTTACTAGTTGGAAGGTATGAAATGGTGGTCAACATAATAAGGAACAATAAAACTAGTAGATCTCTAAACACTTGATAAAAATTCGCTACTGAGTTCCTCTACATGCCTCCATCCAATTGAAACGATACATGTGGCTTCTTACGGCGGTACACACCTCCTATAAGTGGAGGGCCCACACGCACATATGGCTCCATCTATTACAAGCGGAAGCAAAAAGAAATAATTTGTTTGTTATGATTCACTAATCTCTCAATGTCTAACTGGCCGCAAAGAAGAGGCTCCTGTGTCACCCGAAGTTGTTGAGCGTTAAACGCCCGCTGACCCAAATAGATATTTAATGCCCAAATTTAAACGCGGAAGGTCCGGAGTGGTGGGAACAACAGTATACAATGCTCTTCAAGACGCTTTTGCCGACGATCGGGGAGACGGCTCATTTTCTTCTTCTCGCCTCCCACGCCGTGCTTTCACGTCGGCTCTTGGCCCGTTATAATACTTTGCTTGTTAAGCCTCACCCAAATGCCTCCACCCAACTTAGTTGGAACACGTGGCGTCTTCTTGGTGCCTCCCATAATAAGTTTGAGGGCCTATACATGCATATGGTCCCATCGATTATAAGTGGAAACAATGGACTATTTGTTCGAATATGATTCATAGTATCACCAAAAAAAAAAAAAAAAAAGAGAATATGATTCATATGAAGAAATTGATTGCTGGTTTCCTCACCACCATGGTAAAAAGCTACTTTTCTATCCCAAACTATAAGAAGTTTGACTTTTTTTAACTATAAGAGTTTCAATTTTGACCACTATCTTATTTAGAAAATTCATGCAAACATAATTAAATTTAAGTCATTTTGAAATTTTATTAATAAAGCAAAACCACGATAAAAAAAAAAACAGTGATATTTTGTATATGTTTTTAATAAAACGAGTGGTATTTGAGATGGAAGACGATTTACACTTACAAGCCGAAACAAAGCTAAGACGCTAGTTGTACCACAAAAATTATTTGTTTTACAATCACCTTCCGGATTAGACTCAAAGAAATAAGTATGGGCAGAGAAAGAAATCTCGCCTCTACTGTAGTGCTCCGCTGTTGTGCACCTTCTGAATTGGGCTCACTGACGTCAATGCCCCTCACATGGAACGAACGCCCGGTGGTGAAACAATCAGAAGAGGCAGGCAGGCATCGATGGCTCCCGCGAAACGGAACGAGAAAAGCACGGCCGGGACGGGGACGGACGGGATCGGTTGCTGTTGCGTCCAGCTTTGCGCCGCGGCGCCTGTTTCCTAAGCAAAGCAAAACCCTCTCTCTCAATACAGCTGTCTCCAGCGGTTTAATCCCTCGGCTCATTTACAGCATCATTAGCTTTACTCTAACCACGAACTAATGACAACGGAAAAAAAAAATCAGGCGTGCGTGCGTTTATAAGCGCCGGCGCACGAAGAAAGTGCTCATCGCAAACAGAAAAAGAAAATCGAGGCGAGACAAGCGAGAGAGAAAAAAGCAGTTTCGAGCTCGCTCGCCGCAGCGAAGACTGAGGCGATGGGGGGCGGAGGCGGCGGCATGGAGAGCGAGATGCCGGCGGAGGAGTCGCCGGCGGCGGGGGCCCGGACACTGGAGGCGGTCGCGGAGGAAGGGCAGGAGGAGGTGGCGGGTGAGCAGAACCCGGTGGCGCCGGTGTGCTCCACCAAGACCATGGAGCGCGTGGCGGCCGCGAAGAAGTTCATCGAGGACCACTACCGCGCGCGCAGATGAAGAACCTCCAGGAGCGCAAGGAGAGGTACTGGAATCCGTGCCCGCTTCCCTTTTTTTTTTCGCCTGATAGGAGGTTTTCGAGCTAGCAGTGCTTGCCTGCGATGATTTGGCTAGTGCTTGAGTGCCTGCGATTTAGCTAGACTAGATAGATCTCGCGTGAGGCGGACTGATCGAGGTGTCCGACCTGCGAGTAGACGAGTTAGAGGTAGCCTGTGGTATGCTTATGCTCCTGCAGGGTGGGGGTGGGGTTTGGGCTGCACTTTTCATGCTTACTGAATCGGATTAGCCTATCAGGGTAGTTGATTGCCGAATGTGGCTGGAGGTCGTACTAGTGCTGAGCTTTTGAGGCGATTTTGGGTGCCAATTTTGCGGTGGATTGAGTTGTTGTTTGCTTGCCTCTTGGGTGCCAATTGTGCAGTGGATTGAGCTGTTGTGGATTTCTGCGTCTGAGATAAAGCAAAATTCTGACTTTGTCAAGTCTAAATTGCTTGATCTTGACTGGCCAGAATCGTATGGCGCCCGTTGTAGGGCTTTGCCATAATTGGAATAAAGCGCTGCTAGCCGTTAGCGATTATCGAAGGATGCAAAGAAACGATACTTTGCTTATGTTCGCTTCCTCGCTTTTTTGGGGAGAGGGGACACGGCAGTTGATTGTGCTCTCAATGCTATGCGTTAGCGTTACCCTTTTGGTCGCATGCTGGCAATTGGCTTTCAGCATGATAGGTCTTCGCGGCACATTCAGCTCGGCGGTTACTGAATCAGGGCTAGTGTTTCAGGGGTGGTTGGTTGGTTGGGGAATGTGGCTGTAGGTTCTGCTAGTGCTGAGCTTTGGAGTGGGATGGGCAATTTGGTATTGAATTGAGCTGTTGCTCATTGCTGCCTCTTGGGTGGCAATTTTGCAGTGGATTGAGCTGTTGTGCATTGCTGCATCCAAGGTAAAGCAAATTGTGAATTTCTGAAGTCTGAATTGCTTGAGCTTGACTAGCTAGAATCATTATGACGTCCATTGTAGGTCTTGCCATAATTGGAATAAAGCTGCCAGCCGTTAGTGGTTAGCTGGAGGATGCGAAGAAAATGACGCTTGTGCTTATGTTCGCTTTCCTCGCTTTTTTTTGGGAGAGGGGACACATGGCTGTTGATTGTGCTCTCACGTGCTATGCATTAGCGTTACCCTTTTGTTGCATGCTGGCAATTAGCTTTGGGTATGATAATGTGGATAGGTTCATGCACATTCAGCTGGACGGTTACTGAATCAGGACTAGTGTTGCAGTATGGTTGGTTGGGGAATGTGGCTGTAGGTTCTACTAGTGCTGAGCTTTGGAGTGGGATTACGTGGCAATTTGGTATTGGACTGAGCTATTGCTCATTGCTCTGGCTGAGATATACCAGCCGTAGCTTTGTGGAGTCCAAATTCTTGATCTTGACTTGGCTAGAATCAATATTGCCCATTTTTTTGAGGGCTTGCCATTATTGGAATAAAGTTGCAGGCTGTTAGTGGGGCATGCAAAGAAATAAGGTTTGCACTTATGGTCTCTTCCTCACCTTTTTTAGGAGAGGGGACATGAGCTGCTTGACGCGTGCTCTCACACCTGCTATGCGTACCTTTTTGGTCACATGCTGACAGTTGGTTTTGGGCATGATAATGGGGATATGTCTGCATGTACATTCAGCTGGACTCGTACTGAATCAGGATTAGGATTAGCTTCTCAGCAAGGTTGGTTGTGGAATGTGGCTTTAGATTCTACTTAGTGCTGACTTTTTGTGGCATTATTGACAGGGAATTTTGTAGTGGATTGAGCTTTGTGTGGACAAGATAAAGCTGATTGTTGCTTTGTGGAGTGCAAATTGTTTGAGCTTGACTTTGCCAGAATCAATGTGGCAATTTTTGGGAGGGCTTGCTGTTATTGAAGTAAAAGTTGCAGGTGTTAGTGGTAGCGTGGAAGAAATTAGGTTTGTGCATCTGATCACTTGCTCAATTTAGGGAGGGGGGGACATGAGGTGCTTGACATGTGCTCTCATGTACCACGCATTAAGGTCACATACTGATTGTTTCTGTAATTAAGGAACTTGGGCCATGTTATACCATCTGTGTCTGTAGGCGCTTGATTTTGGAACAACAGCTAGCTTCTTCACAAGTTTCCAGGGAGGAGCAGATAAACTTAATAAAGGATTTGGAGAGAAAGGAGACTGAATACATGAGACTTAAAAAGACACAGAATTTGTGTGGATGACTTTGAGCTTCTCACTATCATTGGAAAAGGTGCTTATGGACAGGTTTGTAGTTCCAATTTCAGCAATCATTTTATTATTGATTTATTCTTATGTAGTTTTATCTTTTGTTCTTCTTATACTTCAATATTTGCTCAATAGCTAAATGAACAAGTTAGACAGGGTAATCAATATATGCCGTTGTGCTACTCAGATACATGTAACAAAACCTATAACATCTCTGGGATGCCTGATATTCACAATTCAACTGCTGTTTTCCAGTCTGACTTATCTTGAGTTGATATCTTAAATTTTTTGCTATTCTAAAGGTTCAACTATGTCGGAAAAATCCACTGGTAACATTTATGCCATGAAAAAAAAAAACTGAAGAAGACTGATATGCTTGTGAGGGGTCAGGTAAGACAAAGGAAACTCTAAACTAGTACACTTATTATGGTTTTTTTTCTTTGTTAATATTTATATGATAATAATAATAGTTGTCACGCATTTTGAAGAAAAAAAAACATATATGATATTTAACTAATTCTTATATTTCTTATTTTGATATGATCTTACACTGATAATTATTGGTGTTGTCAATAGTAATATCATTGTGAGAATTGTTTACTCATTTGCAGTTTTGCATTTTTGTTTCATACTTCTTGGACAGGCTGTTCTGTTATGGCTTCTTAATTATAACTCTAATAGAAAATGTATGTGTTTCAGAAGACTACAAAATGAAAATGACGAAAAAAAAATATTTGAGTAGATAGAGCTATTTTTTTTTTCAACAACCCGATATTTTATTTATAGCTCCCCTTTTTCATTGCCTCTTTTTACTTTTTTACTAAAGGAGTGTACACCCTCTCCCCCTGAAAAAAAGAGGAATAGTAGGGGTGGGTGTGTTTCAAACTTTGAACTTCATGATATTCTGACAGCCCGTTAGCCTAACCTCACATGATTTTAGTGATAAAGCGCTATCACTAGATTTGAATTTCAACATACATTCCTATCGTCATGGTTTTTATTTGGTAAGAATAGTATAAGGATTTTTTTTTTCGGTAAATTACAGTTTAAAAAAGTCCATGCCACGCCAAACTTTTGCCTTTATAAAAGGGGCAGAGGAAGTACTAGTATGTTTATTTGTCACTTTTGTCATTTGGAGCTAATTTGTCAAGTTTCTAATTAGGTGGAGCATGTTCGAGCTGAAAGAAACTTGCTGGCGGAAGTTGGTAGCCACTGCATTGTGAAACTATATTATTCTTTCCAAGACACTGAGTACCTCTATCTTATCATGGAGTATCTTCCTGGAGGTGACATGATGACCCTCCTGATGAGAGAGGATACTCTGACTGAAAATGTGGCTCGCTTCTACATTGCTGAGACTGTTCTTGCCATTGAATCCATTCATAAACATAACTACATTCACAGGTTACATGTTTACAAATCTGATTTATGCTGTATCCAGCATGGTTTGTTTGCTTACTGTTTTTTTGTTTATCAACGTTGTAGAGATATTAAGCCTGACAATCTACTTCTAGACAAGAATGGTCATATGAAATTGTCAGATTTTGGATTGTGCAAGCCAATTGATTGTTCCAGGTTATCAACATTGAATGAAGATGAACCAATGACTGATGAAAAACCTTAGGGAGTCTATGGACATTGATCGCTTCTCTCTCTGATACTGCAAATGGTAGGAGGTGGAGAAGTCCAAATGAACAGCTTCAGCATTGGCAGAACAACAGGAGAACATTGGTACACATGTTGCCCATTCGGTGTCTCTGTAGTAACACTAATTCTCATGATCATTTTTTTTTTTTTTTAGAAGACATGATCATGAACTCAAGGTAGTTTATTGTCACTATTTTTTCTTCACATGCTATATGAATGTTTTTCCAGGCTTTTTCAACAGTTGGGACACCTGATTATATTGCTCCAGAGGTTCTACTGAAGAAGGGATATGGACTAGAATGTGACTGGTATGTTAAGAAGTTAACATGCCTACATGCTTGTTATCTCTTCATCTTCCAAAACCTGAACACTTATTCGAACAACTGTAACTTTATTGTTTATTTCATTATTGTACACAGGTGGTCCCTTGGTGCAATCATGTATGAAATGCTTGTTGGTTATCCACCATTTTATTCAGATGATCCACTAGTTACATGCCAAAAGGTTAGTCTTACATACCACAAGGTTAGTCTTGACTGCTGAACAGTTTACCTTTTCATGATGCGGATCGCCACATTGTAACAGGATGGTTAGATTATTTTAATTGCTATCTTATATTTACTTTCAGGTTTTTTTTTTTTTTTTTTGTCTTACTGAACTTTTCATGCGTTTTTATGTAAGCCTGCTGTGTTAGAACACAAGTTTATTTCATGCCTGGGCCACTCTAATCAGGTTTTGTGGGAAATAAAATAAAAATGAGTATGCAGAAATGGCACCAAATGGATTTCCACAAGTTTGCTTCGCTTTTGCCAAAATGTTGAAAGGGTTAGCTCAGATTCTCTGTATAAATGAAGAGGTCTAAAACAAAGTTCTTT
Organism: Hyparrhenia diplandra; assembly: GCA_015847255.1. Taxonomy (NCBI): domain Eukaryota; kingdom Viridiplantae; phylum Streptophyta; class Magnoliopsida; order Poales; family Poaceae; genus Hyparrhenia; species Hyparrhenia diplandra. The sequence continues at coordinate 12,234 of JADLZK010000146.1, forward strand.
TTCCTTTGGTTCTTAACTTCCTCTATGCTGATATAACTTGAAACCTGAACTGCTTATCTCTTTCATCAACTTTTGGTAGACCCATATATTTAAACCCCCCACTAATGATTATATCATTGAGCAATGGTGCACCATGTACAACTTCTATAGTTTATAGTGTTTGCGCTGATTATGCATTATAACTTTACAGATTGTGCATTGAGAACCTACTTGAATTTTCCAGATAATCCAAGGCTGTCTTTTGAAGCAAAGGATCTCATTTGTCGATTATTATGTGATGTTGATCACAGAATTGGCAGCGGAGGGCAGATCAAATAAAAGTACTTATTTCTCATTACTAAGATTACTTACTGATGTTCATTTTGGATTATATTACTTCCCTTTGTTTATATCGCTAAGGTTATGTTAATCATTTCTTTTATCCTTTTCTTAGGCTCACCCTTGGTTTCAAGGAGTTGAATGGGACAAGCTGTATGAGATGGAAGCAGCATTTAAGCCCCAAGTAAAATGATGAACTGGATACACAGAATTTCATGAAGTTCCCAGATGTAAGGAAATACTTTTAGACTTGCTGCTTGTGCCATTCTTCCTATGTTCTTAAGTTCCCTGGGAACTTTTAATATGTATTTGATTTGTTTTTCCTGTATACTGCTTACTTTGTTCTAATTTGCATATACTATGCAGACTAATTACCCTTTTGATTCTTTTCCTGCAGTTAAACCCTGCTCCAGCAAGAGCAAGTTCTGGGGCTTCAAGGAAGGTATGCACCATGTACATAAATAGGAGATTCAACATAGCTAACCTTAGCCGCATTCATCAATGCATTCATGTTCTGGAGTCATATTGAAGACTGATACTGTCAATACATTGTGTGTTCCTGTGAAGAAAAAAAAGAACAGGTTAAAAAGAAGATTCACAGCAGCATGCATAGTATATTTATAGGCAATATTTGGAGTACTGTTATTTAGTGCTGTGATGTTTGACAAGCATTTTTATGGCTAGCAAATTTTCTCAACTAAATAAAGTGACAAATGTTGGTTGAGCCAAATTGTCCAAAAAATATTTTGCAACTTGCAAGCCTTTTTCTTTTGTATGTGGTTAAAACTTCTGGGATGGTTCTTTTTCTTCACGTCTCTTTCATATGTCCATAGGTCGGCATCAACGAACAACCTACATGCCATTATTTGTTTATTCACCCTGAAGTTGATCATTGTTTTGGAATGTTGTCGCAGATGATGCTTACTTCTAAAGATCTTAGCTTTGTGGGGTATACATACAAGAATTTTGATGCTGTGAAAGGGAAGAATTCTGATGCTGTGAAAGGTTTGCATCAGTCTGCAGGTTTGTAAAATATAGTGGCAACTAACAATGTCATGTTAAATACTACGAGTTCAATTGCAGTTGAACCACATGGTTTTCTTTTTATGATTTGTTCGCTAGCTTTGCAAATTATGTCTGATGAAACCATTTTGTTGACACAATTCATGGAAAGATAACTCTACTTTTACAGAGTTGCAAACTTATACTTATGTCTAAACTTATCCTGCTGCCTTTATAACAGTGGTAGGAATAAAATTTTTGTGGCCCCAGTTTGATTAATGCGAGATTCTCTTGCTTATTCTTACATAACTCTGATCCCTTCCGTCTCAGGCAGTAGTTGCACATAATATTCTGACTACCGGGTCCTTTTCCGATTCACATTTTCTATTATCTGCAGTGGGTATACGAATTATGTCAAATAGTTATGGCCTGTTAGTTTTGCTTCTTACCTGTGAAAAAAATATATGCATGCAGATTTTCAGAGAAGCTCCTCATTTACAAGGCACTCTACTGGCTCAAGGTCTGGTAGAGTATTTTATTTCGTGGCCAGTTCATAAAATCTCGTTTGATTCTCTGCTCTTGTCTCTATCTTATTTGGATCGTCTATAATCCCAGATATAGCAGACATGGACTCATCAATGGAGCCTAACGGGACAGACACACACATGCGCACCGTTCATCTGGTGATCCTATGGCGCCATGATCTGCACCGTTGTTTTCCTGAAGTACCCTGCCTGCCCTACACCAGCATCATGCATCCACCTCGACGACATGGCTACATCTGAAGTGACCTGATTGCGGACTTGCATTTATTCAGTCAGGTCTGGTGCCCTTCTAATAGTTGGCGAGCACCTTCGTAGTTGTACAAAACCAGAGGTATTTGTGCAGTATGTTTCAGGTGAGACAAGATGGGCAGGTCTGGCCCTGGGGTATTTTTTTCTTGATGACTCCGGTTGCCCAGGTTGGCATAGTATTAGGTCTTCGCCTTCCTTGTGGCAGCTCTTTGCCCGTTTATTTAATAATAATATATATGGTCATGAGGAAATGGAGATAATAAACTGTGTTTAGGATAGCCATTGTGGTTGGTTGGCTAATTTGTACCGTTTGAGACACCCCCCCCCCCCCATCAGAGATTTCTGTGAACTGCGGTGTCTTGTAGTCCCGTGCCTAGTTTTGTTTTTCGTTTGCGAGTGCTCCGTCCGTTTCGCAGAAACTGGAATTGTTTTGTTTCCTGCAGAACCCATTCACCCAAAAGGGTCTGCACTACGGTTTAGGTTGTGGTGTTGCAGCCGAGTCATTGTAGCTAGATCGCACTGCATAAATCTGAACACGTGATGAAATAACAGGTTCTTCTGTGGACATTTTGCCACCCATTTGGATGTCTAGAATCCTGCCAATTAATCATGCCGCCGTGCTCGTCAATCAGGGAGTTCATGGGCTGCCGAACGGCGGCGATCGCGGTCAAGTCGCAAACGAACGTAGCCGGACCGCAGCGGACGGCAATGTGGCCACGGAAGTTGTTACCACCTGGCGTATATGGCCAGTTAGTTGGCCACAAACCCTTCGTAATCAGTCGTTCCGTCGTGGCCACTTGTACCCACATCTTTTAAGCTTATTAGTTTACTCTCATAGATGAGTAGAAGTGTATGTTCTGGCCTAAGTTGTTGTTGCAGCCTCATTTAAATCCTATTTGGATCCAGGGAAGTTTAGCTTTTAGTACATGTCACATCGAATGTTGGATGTCAATTAGACTAAACATGAGATAATTACAAAGCTAATTGCATAAGTCGTGACTAACTCGTGAGACGAATTTTTTAAGCCTAATTAATAAGCACATCTACTAGGCTCTAATGGTGAATTTTGGTTTACGATGAATCCATGCACACAAATATTGTGACCAATTGTTGTGTTTTTGTAGTGGTAGTTGCATTTGAGTTGTCGCTTCTCAAGACGAGCATATCTATTAAAATAATTCATAATTCTGTCATATGAAATCGGATCAAGACAAATTTTATATCAAAATTAAGCACTCGACAAATCTACAACTTTTTAGTTAAATTTTTTAAAATATAATGTTTTTAGTTTATTTAATTGAAGTCTCAAAAATTTTAATTTAAGTTTAAAAATTTTAAAATTCAATATTTTCAAATAAACTTGATGTTGATGTGGCCCGCAGAGAGTTGTAGTTCTTAAGACAATCTACAAGTTTGTAGTTATTTTGAGATAAATTGGATACATTTTGAGAATTGAGGGGGGGTATGCGAATTAAAATACCAAGTTCCATGTATTTTGAGATAAATTCCTTTATTTTTTGACAACATCGCCTTGTTTTAGCAGCTATAGATGGTTTTGCATTAAAGGTTTCCTTATTGCCCAAACCTTTTAAAGAAAAAGGAGTTCAGCTGAATGGTGGAGCTAATGAATCCCAACAAATTAAAAGAAACACCCTCTAATTGCGGTCGTGCAGAGTTGTAGATCGAATGCAGACCCATACCTTGGGAGGACTAAGGGGTGCAAATGATACAAACTACGGATATTTTCTAGGACAAAGGGGTGACTTTTTTTACAAACTACGGATATGTTTTCAGCCGTTTTTCGAGACTGAATTTGTTTAGATGAGTTCATATCTATTCAATCCGAGAACCAATATTGTATCTGTATCTCAATACTCAAATTACATATTTATGATTTCGATAGTCCAATCATATTGTATCCTAGCCGACAAAATCGACACTATCCTTATTCGAATACGAATAGAAATATGAAATCTAATGTAATAAACAAATGTAATATTTATCACTTAGGACTATATAGGAGGATTCTGGGGGAGGGATCTCGCCAGTTCCGGCTCCCACTGCTAATTTTTACCGATTTTAAAGCTCAAATTATCTCCTCCCTCTCCCTCGTAGATGGACAACCGGTAGGGCCCGGAGAAGCCAAAATTTTTAGCTCTGTCTGCTCCATTTGTGTCAGTGAGAGTGAGGAGATGGAGAAGAAAATAGATGTTTGGCAGTGTCTGCACCATTTGTGTTAGTTGGGTGTCAGCCGGAGCCGGATCCAGCGAATCCATAACAAAGAGGCGGCTTACTATGTAAGTTGATGTCCATGCTGCATCATGATATCATCATCGCACTCATAAATTAATCACAGCTCAGGAAGGAGGCCAGCTATTGGTAGAAACAGAATGGTGACGTCGTCACAAGCCGCAGTTCAAATCAATCTAGGTGTACATGTTTGGCTGGTCCAACAAATGCTTACTACTAATCAAATCCGCTTGCTAATAACCTCCAAGCCAGGGCAGAGTTTTTGGTAAAACCCGCGCATGGTCAAATCAAATTAGGCTCTAATCCTGTCGTGAAGGGAACAAATTATCCCGAGAGCAAGCCAAGCCAAGGCAAACAACGACACCGCACCAGCTGGACGTGGACGTAGTACGCCTGGCCCAGTCGCCATCTCCCCGTGTACATGCGCATTCTGACGAAACGGAGACGGCGACGACGACGACCCGCGCTGCGTCTTCCTCCGGACGGGCCGGTCGTCTGCTGCCGGAGAAGACACGGCAGATCGACGCCGGAAACGGACACGACGTGCGGCCCGGGCCGATCAGATCGGTGAGGATCGGAGGCGAGGCGTCAGCGCTAACTGGCCGGTCGCGCAGGGTACGGCGTGTGGTGTCAGCTTTCAACTTGTTGGTCTCCGGCCGGCCGGGGCCAGGCCAGCTGGTGATAGACGGACGGAGGCGGCCGCTAGCTTTCGCTTTCGTGATCGACTGTGTGCCTCTCGCTTTCGCACCAAGTGAAACCACGCCTACAATCTCTTTACTCTCACACACACGTATACATACTACGTGCTCGATCGTCTTTAATTTTGAACCTCTTATTGGTTTCTTATATGGTTCAGGGAAATTCAGTAGCAATTATCCGCTAATAATAATGCATTGCTAGTATGTGTGTTTAATTTGTAACAGAGGATTATATTAATTAATTGATTTATATATATGTTTTCCATTCCAAATTGTAATTCATTCCAAGAATGTTGGAGAGTCAAAAGTATATCCAGTTTGACCAAAATTATAGAGAGAATTTTAAAGATTTTTGACATCAAAATAGTATCCTATAAAAATATAATTGATGAAAAATCTAATGATATTTAGTTGATATCATAAATGTATTATGTTATCATAAATTTAATAAAAAATGCTTTAACTCAAGTTTTGGAATGATTACAATTTAGGATGGAGGGTGTACATGCTAATAAATAAAAAACAATTATATTAATAATATTATGAAGGACAATATTGGTGGCCCAAATTAAACTTAGAGTTGACTTGGAGCGATGTACAAAGATATACAAGCTTGAAGAATGGTTGCATTTGTAAAGAAAAACAATACAGATTTTGAAGTACAGACAGTATAACTTTTTTTTCAGCTAGCGGACAGGAAAAATCGTGTGAATAGTGGACTTATCATCAACAGTACTCATATACATCATTTGTCAATATTTATTTTGTTCTTTAGACTTGATTAATCATATCTTGTGCTCGTGTCGTCGTCGTTTTAGGTTCGATGTAGTTAATACAATTTAACCATCAATATATGTTGTTCGGTAAATTAACTTCAAAATATATAACTTTATTTCTTTACTATGCAAAAGTATATATACTTAACTATAGTAATTAACCAGTCAAAGAGCATGTATAAATGGCCATGTGAGTGCCTAAAAGGACATTTTTTTGTGACTAGTGGACTAGTATAGATGGGATAACATTTTGTACCAAAGGTAGGTAGACCAAGCTCTGCTACATCCCCATCATATTTTGTACCAAAGTTGAACCTCACCTTATTACATGCTGAGAAAATAATACTTCACAAAAAAATGAAGCATGTACTATGTAGAGATATATGCTTTGCTGTTCAGAGAAGGGAAACGATAAATGCACGGCATTAATTAATAAATATTGTCCCGTGTTGTACCATTTACGTTTTCTTCAACTTATAAATAGGGGGGACCGCTATGCATTATAATTAGGAGCATCTTCCTGCAGTGTCTCGTACTACATATACTACACTGCAGGGAAGGGATTAATGTATACAGAGAGGAAAGGTCAAACTGTACTAGCACAAATACAACGTGGAGAAGAAGGGATTAATGTATTCGTAATAATATACATGAATTTCATGGGTGTTCTAGATGCCGCGATCGAAAAACATCCATGAAATTCATCAAGAGAGGCATGCACATCGGCGATGCGTATGCCCTCTTGCAAGATGAATTTTCCTTATTTACTACGCGGCAAGCTAGCAAAGACACATAACACACTAGTAAAATCCAAGAGCTTTATAAATATATGTTCAACTCCATTGATGGTCTCTATGACCGATAAGCCGACTGATGTTGTTTTGTTACGAGAGAAAAAATATACCGTGACCAATAAGCCGAGATGATAAGTTCAAGCAAACTAGTACCAGAAAAAAAAGCAATGTTTATTTTGTTAAACAACCGTTTTCCTCTAGAAAGAAGTAGAAGGAATAATGAGGGGAAAGATACTTCTTTTACTTTGCTCTCCTTTAGTCATCCACTATCTAGATGCAAAATTATATTACACGGAACGTGGGAATTAACCTCTAAAAAGAGTTTAATCAAGTGGGACAACGATATGCGACAACATCATTAGCGATCTAGATGACAAGTACGTTATCAAGCAACGCCTACCTCCCAAGCAATTAAGTGGACACATTAAACAAGATGCAAGAGAGATAAAGAAATGAGAAAATCCGATAATTTGTCCGTGACAAGGGCATCTCGAATTGACCCAAGCTCTATATCTTTGGAACAGGACATCTATCACAGATTTGTTCCATTATTATATAATATATAATCTTGGTGGGGAACTGTTTAATTTCGAATAGGGTATGGTATATGCTTAGGAGTGAGAGTATATTGCACTCCCCCTCCGTCCACAAAAAAGAATGAAATTATGAGAAGCGTATTCTAAAAAACTATTTTAACCAAATTTTGAAATAGTATTATCATTTATGTTTAAAAAATAAATGTATTATAAAAATATCTTTTATAACTAATCTAATGATACTTATTTTGTCGCATAAGTGTTAGTATTGTTTTTTTTATATATAATTTTTAGTCAGAATTTTATCTTTGTTTGAGTACTTTTTTAAAAAGAAAAGAAAAGAAAATCGGGATTATGAGAATTACAACTTTTGTGGAGATGAGTACTATGTTTTGACACACCCAAGGAAATTAAAAAAAAAAGAAAAGAAAGGAAAAGATATACAATATGCATACCTACAACTCGTGGTTTGAACTGGTGTGATGTCGAGATCCCAAAAACAGTGCGCCAAAAAGATTGTTTAAATGTGATGCGCTAACAGGTAACACACCCAAGGCAATTAATAGGAAAAAAAATGATATATTTACCCTCTTTTGTAGACTATATAGAGTCTGGTGACGGGGACGGCTGATTTTAGCTGATTTAATAGTTTACTAGAATATACAGTATGCACAAACCTGATCCGGTTCCATATGTGCGCCAACTGAAAGTGGATTTGTGCATCAAAATGTCACCATCGGATCATGTATCAGGCACACACACATGGGTGGTGGATTTGACATGTGACATATCTCTGAAAGCGGAACAGTAGTATCAGTAGTCGTCCAAGGAATTGACATGAGACGCATCTCAGAACTTTCGGATCTGCTTTGAGAAGCGTCCACGAAGGTTGCAGGTCGCCAAGGCCGCATGTATAAATTGCAGCCCCCCGGCACGCCAAAATATTATTCAGATCACCCAGGCAGGCACATTAACTGAGTGAGATCGATACACAAGCAAGGCGGCTAGCTACAGCTATAGCTAGTGCGAAGCTTGCTAGCTGGTGCTGGTGGTGCAGTTGCAATGGCGGCGTCGCTGGGACTGAACCCTGAAGCTCTCTTCGCTTCCTACTCCTCTTCGCCGTTCATGTCCGACTACGCGGCGAGCTGCTACCCGGCGGCGGCGGCCGCCGTCGACTATTCCACCACGGCCTGCTTCTCCCCGGAGCTCGATGATCTTCATCACTTGACTATTCACCGGCGCCGATCTTCGCCGGAGCCGGGGCTGGCGGCGATCGCAACGAGAAGATGATGTATGTATATATGCACAACAAATTTATTTACCAAATTATTACGATGTGTGTCCCGGCCTGTTGCTTAGTTTGCTTCGGTGATTCATCATCAGGTGGTGTGAGGGTGGTGTTGCTGAGAAGAGACTCAGAAGCAGTGGAAGAATCGGGTTCAGAACGAGATCAGAGGTGGAGATCTTGGACGACGGATTCAAATGGAGGAAGTATGGGAAGAAGGCTGTCAAGAACAGCCCAAATCCAAGGTACACATATATATATATATATATATATATTGTAACAAATTTCAATCTATATAATTAATCTCTGGTTTGAAATTTATTCTCGCAAAAAACAAAAAACAAAAAACAGCAAAGAAATGGAATATGTTTACTCGATGCTGATGGCTTGTGCATATATACGTGCAGGAACTACTACCGCTGCTCGTCGGAGGGCTGCGGCGTGAAGAAGCGGGTGGAGAGGGACCGACGACCCCCGCTACGTCATCACCACCTACGACGGCGTCCACAACCACGCCAGCCCCGGAGCCGCCGCCATCATCCAGTACGGCGGCATCGGCATCGGCGGCGGCGGCAACAGTAGCGGCTTCGTCTACAGCCCACCGCACACGCACAGTGGCTCGCCGTCGGCCGCCTCCCTACTCGGGCTCCTTCGTCTTCTGACTTTTCCGGGCCTTGACCCATAGTGATCGATTTACACCTCTACCCCCAGTCGTAGGATGAGAAGAATGTTCAGAGAAAGAGACCAGTCACTAGTTGATGTTGATCATCGGCCGGCCGGCTAAATTCCGGCCGGCTTGTAGAGTTTTACACACTTGTGCAGTACACGTAATTAATAATAATATTTAAGCTAGAAGCAGTGTACCCTACTTATTTACCTCAATTATTGGTTACCTCTTGTGATGAGGCATCATCATCATCACTAGGATAAGGCTGCTGATTTTACTTGACTTCTCTTGTTCGGTATTCGATACCAAGATCAACACAATTATGCTGAACAAATGCATTTTTGTAACTCTGAAGGAATATGTTAATGATCTAGATCTAGCAAAGCAAAAAAAAAAAAAAAACGTTAATGATCTAGATCCATTGATATTAGCTTCAATTCAGACTTAAATCACAACCACAAGATGCATAGTATATGGTTACTCCTCCATGCTTTTTTATAAAATGTTAGATATGTTTTAGTTTTGTTGGAAGTCATACTTTTCTACTTTTAGTCAAGATCAAGGTCAAACATCTCATGCACGATTTAATAAAACTAGTCAGATGTTAAGATGTTGGTGAATTTTCTAGAAACCTAGTTAAATTTATGACAAATTTAAGGTATCATTGTATTTAGAACAGATAACTAGAAGATACCATGCATGTTGCTGCAGGGATTGTGAAGAATTTGAATGAAACTAAGATGACATGACTCTTAGTAAAAGATGGTGTGGATGACTTGCATGTTGAGATAAAACTCATAGTAGAGAAATTAGTTTTATAAGAGATATAGATATTGATACTTTCCAACTTATTACCTTAGTGATCCCAAAGATCTATAGTGATGCCTAGTCAACGGTCAAGCATGATCCACCTTTTGGATGCCTCTACGAGTCAAGCCGTGGTCGCGGAACCACGGCCACAAAGAATCGACCGGCTAATGTGTGCAACGATGGCCTAGCTCAAGAACAATGACACGAGAGGGTTTATATTGGTTCGGGGCAATCGAGCACCCTAGTCCAGTGTGTGGCACTATCTCGAGCTCGAATTGCTCGTATCGGGCTTAATACAAGTCGGGCGACGAGAGGGAGAGGAGCTCCCAAGTCTCCGTGTTGTGTGAGAAATCGGGGGTTTGAGTGTGTGCTTTCTGTGCGAGAGAGCTTTTCCCTCTCTCGGTGGCCGAGCCCTCCCTTTTATAGTCTCAAGGGAGCTCACATGGTGCCACCGGGCCGAGGACCGTGAAGGTGGAAGAAATACAAAGAGAAGGGGCGGAGGAGAAGATGGCCCCTCGCCATGTCGGGCACGCCGGGCTGCTCGGCGCAGCGCCCCCCGGCCGCGCCCTATCCTGCGGGCAGGCCGCTTGGTCGCCAGAGAGTAGAATAGGGGCAGCCTCGTATCCCGATACGTGGTACGCACGGGTGACGAGCTCGGAGCTCGCTTGGTCGGTGTAGAAGGAGACAATGAGCTCGTCCGCCGCCGCCGTCCTCCTCCATGCGCACCGTCTGCTGGGCGCAGCGCCCGGTATGCGGCCGAGGTCGTGGAGGCGCCGCCGCCTTAAATGCTCGCATTTCCTGGTGTCGCAGAAAAGCGATGTGGCGTGAGAGCTCGTCGAGGACTTGACCTCGCCCGCCGAGGTCATCTTTGTCGTGTAGCGTTTGTTCCTTGCGCTTGTCGATTCGGCGTGTCGACGGCTCCATGCCGCTGCGATGCCGCCGGAGATCTTGCCCCCGAGCCGATCTGGCCGTAGGTTGCGCGCCTGATCGCGTAGGGCCGTGATCTTGTATCCTAATCATCACGCCCGGATTCACCCGATCGTTCTCGGGCCCACGCCGTGGAGCTCGCTCGGCGAGAATGAGCCCGCTGGACGAGGTCGAGCTCATCAACCCCCCCGCGTCCCGTGGAGCCTCGTTCGAGACGGAAAGTCGTCTCCCCAAGGGCCGAGCTCGGGGAGCTCGTCGTCGGGCCCTCGCGGTCCGAAGGAGTCCGTCCGAGACCTCGTCATGGGGAACCCGGTGTAATCTTCTTTCAAAGACGTCGTTAGGGTTAGGTTAGGTTAGTCGAGCCTCGTCCCAGGAATATACGTGTCCCACAAGAGCTCTTTAGCTTGTTAGACTTTTTTTTTTTCCAAATCATAAAGAATGATGCATATGCTCATATATACTAGTGGAATTCTTATTACTCTTGGTGATTTCCATTACCTAGCGATCCCCCTCTCCCCCGGGTTTTCGACGGCCATGAAGGCGAAGCTCCCTCCTCTCGTGGCTCCGGCAGCGGGAGCCCCTCCTCTCCCTTGGCTCCTGGTGGCGGCCATGGAGGCAAGCCCTCTCCACTCCCCCGGCCGGCGGGGCGGGCGAGCACCCCTCTCCCATGGCTCTAGTGGGTGGGCGGCGACCCCCCTCCTCTCCCCTAGCTCCCGGCCGGCCATGGAGGCGAGAGCCCCTCCTCCCCCGGATCCGGGGTGACGGCCGGTGAGCCCCCTCTTTCCCCTAGCTCCGGCGGCAGGAGGCCATGGGGCGGCGGCGCATGTGGGGCCCCCTTCCTGTATCTGGATGGCCTGGATGAGGTAGGAGGCGACCAAACGGGTCCACATGTCAATGAGAGTTGCATTGTAAAAGCCACAACTAATGAACCAAAGTGGCTTTTGGCTTTCTCCACGGCTATTTTTTTCAAAACTACTTTTCACCAAACACACCCTAACTCTAATGAATTCGTGGCTTGTTGGAGTGCATCACTTGATTGATTTTGTGGCACCCAAGTGTGTCTCTACCTTGTCATGCTAGTTAGCACGCCCGACCGTCACTTGGGGAATCACCACAATGAGGTCGTATGTTACCGGCTAGCAACCGAACCTCGGGGATATATCTTATGTCATCTCTTGTCCTTATTGGTTTGCAATACCACACTCTTGCTTTATTTTCATATATCTTGTGCTTGTTAGTGTATTTGTTGCTTTTATAGCTCACTAGAGTACAATAGAGTAGCTAGTTAGTTTAGTATTGTAAAAGTTATTAGCATAGAATTAGTTTGGAAAACTTATTAGGAATTTTGGATCAACTCTTGCTATATAAATGAAGTTTATCATTCTACATGCTAATCAAAGCTACATTTCTACATGGTAATCAAGTTTTAACCCATATAAATGAATATTATCATTCTTGAATAAAGTTTTTTATTATCATTCCTGAATAATGTTTTTTAATACGATGCCAATTCCTCCCAAAGAGGTCGGTAAGCCATGCTGAATGAGTGCCCTGAACAACCTGGTCTTTTTGGCCTAACTATACCAAAATTCTGCCTACCCTTGCCAACCAGGCACCGTTTTATGCCGCGGGGCCCACCTGTCAGGAGAGTTCTCCCCGAGAATCCTCCGCCAAATTCCCCAATTCACAGGCTGCTGCCTCGCAGCCGTAACCTTCGCGCGCCCACCTCGCCGCCGTACCCGCCGGCAGCCGCGCCGTCTCAAGATTTCCCTCCGCTCCTCCAATCGCTCGCTGCCTCTCAGGGACTCGACAGCCAGCCTACTCCTCTCTCCTGCGTCTGGCACCGGCTGCACCGTGGGAGCTTCCCGGTTCTTGGATCTCTGGACGGCCGGTGCTGGGCACGATGGATGGAGGCCAAGATGGCCCCGAAGGCTCAGGTGATTTTCAAATCCTCAACGCCAGCTCCTAGATTTTAATTAATGCGATTTTTTTTTTTTTCAATAGTAAAGATGAGTGCCTCGAGTGCCTGGCCAGTTTGTTTTATGCAATGCACAAGTTAAGGCTCCTAGTTTGCACGGCTCAGTTTGTTTATGTAATGTAGCTTACTAATCTCTGAAGCATAGCGTACAGACTTTTGGTTGTCACTACCCTTCCCTGAGACAATTGCTTTGACTCATTTGTGCTGCCAGCTTAAAACAGACAACCGTCCTGTTCTCTGCAGAATAGAGTATTATTTTTATACTGTTTTAAATGATTATCTGGTCTTCCGACAAGTTCTGAATTCTTACTTAGTAACTTACTTATGTAGCAAGGAATGGTTTTTCTTATATCTTGTTGCTGTAGCAATTTCGAGTAATTTTTCTAAAGGGTGTGGTCATTTTTGTTATACACACCAATCATTTTTGTTATACGCACCAATTTCGAGTAACTAAGAATTGTTCCATCAACCTTTTTATATGCTTTTTATTAACTACTACCTGCGAATCATCTGCCACATTTATTGAATTTTGAAACGTGAACTAGTACAGGGCAGCAAATTGATGGTGTTCATTTTCCAAAGAATAGTTTTTACCTGTTCTTAGTTGTGTTCATGTAGATTTCTGATTGTCATTTTCCATCTTAGGCACTCCACATAACCTAGGAAAGAATCCAGAATAAACAAGTGAGGCCTCTAGGTGTTTAAGAAAAATCTATTCATGTAGTCATTTTGCATGAAGCAATGACAGAACACGGAAACCAAGTTGATCTTGCTTGAACACGGGTTCAACTTCTAAAGGATGCCCTAAGCTAAGCAAAGCAAAATGGTTTACAGATTCCTCAAGGATGAAACACAATATTTTAAGTGTGGTGAGATGAGTTATAGACTTATAATGTTTGCAATATAATGAAGTTGATGATTTTTATTTGTTGTAGGTAATTACTTAGCTGATGTAAGGTATGCAGTGAGGTCCCATATGACACCACCTAAAGATGTCTCCAATGCCATTTAAATAAGCCCCCAGTTGATATGGTACTATTTGCATGACAATTGAGAGAACTTCATGACTGCAACTACTTGAAGTCTTTTCTTTCTTCACAGGATTCTAGTGAATAGTGTAAAGCCATGTTTTATGGCAGAATTAGATTGAAGAAAAGATCTAGGTGGATTTAGGGTTTCCTCAATTGACTTAGAGACCAAACAGACCTGAACTGCCAATTGATAGTGTGATAGATCAAAGGGGATGATTGCCTTGTGCATATGGAAAAAAAAAAAAATCATGATCTTGCTGCTAGCTGCCTCTACTGTGTTTTTTTTTTTGAGCATCTAGCTGCCTCTACTGTTGTGAATTATCCGTTTATCTATAATGAATATAAATGAATTTTTTATCTCAAACGCACAGGAGAGCTGCACATAATTATAATTAAAAGAAAAGGACTCTAAGAAGATTCATACACGCCCCATAGGACATGGGCCTCGCCCAGAAAGTGAAGAGAAAAACATGACCATTAAAAGTAATTTCAACTGTTTCTTTCTGCTGTTAAAACCACAGTTTCAGGTAATAGATTAAACAGGATGACTGTTCCTCATGATATGGGAAAAAATACGGTTTCCCTTGTGATGTACTAGTTTACAATGCTGAATGCACTATTTTTTGCTCATCTAAGCTGCTAGCTGCCTCTACTGCTGTGCAGTACTTTTTAATGAATTTCAGTTGTTGCTGCTACGTTTTGCTAAGTTTGGTTGACCTACTTCTATTGACAAGGTGGCTGTGTAATTAATCTGAATTCTTCTTACTTTCAACATTTCTTATTCATGCAGATCACAACATGGACCTGGAAGAAGGCAATGCCACCACCAGGGTCAAAAGGGCAAAAGCAACAAATTGGCCGAGGGTGATGTCAAAGTTTTTGCTTGATTGGTACCTTGAGAAGAAAAAGGGATTGCCACCCAAGACCAAGTTCAAGAAGAATCACCACGTTTGGTGCACATCTGCAGTAAATGCTAAATTCAGAACAACTTACTCTGTTGATCAGGTCCATCGCCATTTTAGGCGTTTCAAGGAGATATGGATCATTGTGACTCGGTATGCCAATGAGAATGGGAGCAGGTTTAACAATAAACACAAAATACTTCTACTTCCTCCTGCCACTATGGCTAGTTTACCTGTAAGTATTGTATCATAAGGACAGCTATTTTTGCATTGTTTCCCCACTATAATAATGAATATGTTTCTTTAACAGATAGCGGAGCGTGCTATCCTCGCTAAGCCCATTCCATTCTTCGACCATCTGCTTCAGCTCTTCAATGATGGCCAGCTGGATGCAGCGTGCATGAGAAACCCTATTACAACAGATGATTCTGATGGGGAATTGGAAGCACAGATTGCCTTGAACATTATTGCCTCAGGCGCAGATACAAGGGACCAAGATGGGGTAGACTTAGATAATATGGGATTGGAGGGTGAAGATAACCATCATGAGGTGGCAGCAAGTAGTGGTGAGGTGCCTTGTGAAGTGATGTCTGATACTAGTCCACCATCTGGGTCCTTTGCTGAGAGCAGAATGGCTACCGCAAGCCTAGCGCACAGAAGTTGAAGATCATCAGCAAAACAAAACTAAGCCCAAAGCCGCAGGCTCCTCTACCACGTGATGGAAGGAACGTGGATGCACTGAACAGCACCTTAGTAGGGATCCGTGACAGTGTTCCAAAACCTGTTCGGGCAGGGGCAGCACCAACATCAGACCCGAATGCTCCTCTGTGGAACATGTTAAAAGAAATTCCACTGACGCAAACTGATAGGCTATCTGTAGGATTGTATCTTTGTAAGCCAGAGTCTGAAGTGCATCGAAGCTTTTTTCATGAACATGGGCAAGGAGTACCTTGAAGCATGGGCCCGTAAGTTCTTGGCTGGAGAGGAGCCTGGAGCCGTATAGTTTGATAACTGAATCCAGATTGAGCTTCTTGCCTGCAGCAGCGCATTTGTCAGACCTTGTTATTGCCGCCCGTTTATGTTCTATAATTGATGCATATGCTGCGCTTGAACAGTTGGTAAATACCATTTCGTTAGCCATCATGTAACATCAAATGCGTGGACAAGTTAGTTTCGCCTTTTCGGCATTGTAAGCTTTTCAAGTATTTTATTTAGGTCTGATTCCCCAGATTGTAGATGATGATAGTGTAATATATTTGTGAAGATCTAGTTCTGTTTTCAGGATACCTGTTGCTTTTCTCTGACTTCTCTGAATCCGTAGATAGAGGATATATTATTCATCATTCCAAGATAACCTGGACGTGCACTGTATTAACTGAATTCAGATTGGGCTTCTTTGCCCCATTGCAATTGCTGTTTTTTAACTCCTGACTGCACATTCTCAAATCCTAGAGCTGCTGCCGCCCTGCTAACTGATAACTCAATGGTGTAACTGTAACCGTGCGAGGCTTGCTGTTTTAAAAGTTTTCATAGACTGGATAGGGTAATGTGATGTGCATATAAGAACCATTCGATCAATTTTCATAGGGCTTGTTTGGAACACTGGAAATTTTCCCTGTTCCTGTGCTTTTTTATGTGAAATTGAACTGATTTCTGTGAAATTTCTGTGCAAACAAACCCAGAGCAAATTTGAAGTTCCTCTTGAAATCCTTTGTTCAGGACCTTGTAGCATCAACTAGGACTAGGGTTTTACTTTTTAAAAACTGGGCCCACATCTCGCCGAAATTCCTATTGTCCCCAGGCTCCGACACCTCGCTCGCTTCTCCGGAGCTGCGCCGCAAGCCTAGGGAAGATGGCGACTGCCGGCGACGGAGACAAGGAGTCGGCGGCCGTGGCCGCGGCGTCGTCCCCGCCGCAGCTGGAGTCGTTTCTTTCCATCGGGCTCGACCAGCGCACGGCGGAGAACGCCCTCGCCAACCCCAAGGTCACCGCCAACCTCACCGCCGTCATCGCTGAGGTACGCTCCATGCGCCTCAGGTCGCTCCTTCCGCTTCGATTCGATTCGATGAGATGAGAGAGGGAGAAATCTCTCCTAGCGTTGAGCTGACGAGTAATTCGCAGTCCTAACTGTTGCTTGTGACGCAGGCTGGTGTTACTAGGTGTGACAAATCTGTAGGGAATCTTCTTTACACTGTAAGAATTTCACATTGTCGAAATGATTGATCACTGATGTAGCCTCGGTGTTGCCTTTTAAATTGTAGTTGGCTGATGCTCTTGAGTTTATTATTGTGCAATTGAATTAGGTTGCGACGAAATATCCCAAAATGCGCTAGTTCACCGGCCTGATCTCATTAAGTACATTCTGTCAGAAAAGGTGCCTTTTTCTGATATTCTGTAGTCTCTGTTTATGTGATGTTGGGCGCGGGAAGAGTTTTAACTTTACCGTGCCATTTCCAGATAAAAACCTCTGCGCAACTGGATGCTGCCCTGACGTTTCTTTCTACCTTGGGTCCTGATTCTTTGGATTCAGTGAAGTTTGAAGAGGCTTGTGGTGTCGGTATGTTTTCTTTTCTCAGATGTAGGTTTATCCTTTAACATCTGCTGCTATATCACTTTCTAATTTGCTATTAGTGTACAAGAATCAGTCACAACTCACAAATGTAGTATGCATTTTCGATAATTAAGTGAAATGGATATACTTTAAATCTCTATCAGCTATTGGATTTCTATATCCTCCTGTGGTCCATTCCGATCCAATGTTCTGCTCACCTGATCCACAGATATCCTTTTCCTGCAGGGGTGGTTGTTTTGTTTGAAGAGATTCAGTCAACAGTCACGGATGTTTTAAATAAAAATGTGGAAGCCATAGTAGAGCAGCGATATCATATAAACGGTTTGGGCTCCACTTCACTTTCCTTTACTTCAGTGTTGTTGTTTTCACCTTTTTTCCCTTTTGATGTGGGACTGTAGGAACTGAGCTCCTTTTGTTCCTGATTTTCTCTTTCAGTTGGCAGCTTATGTGGACAGGTTAGGAAGAGGCATCCCTGGGGTGATGCTAAGTCGATCAAGGTTACAGAATAGCTGAAGTTATATTTTTCCCCTAATATTTGTTCATGTGAACTTCACCATATGGCTTGCACTAAATTACCAAAATTTGTTTATGCTACAGGAGGAAATTGAGAAAAAGCTCGTGGAAATTTTAGGTCCAAAAACAGAAGCAGATAATGCTAAACCAATGAAAAAGAAGAAGGAGAAGCCTGTTAAAGTTGAGGTTTGTTAGCTGAAATTCCTTGAAGTTTAATATAGGACTATTTTAGTTATCATAAGTCATTATGGTTTTCAATGATATATAGGAAGAAAAGACTGCAGTAGCAGTTGCTACTCCTGAGGAGGAGGCAAATCCCTACTCCATATTTCCTCAGCCAGAAGAAAACTTGAAGGTACCTTGACCATATGAAATGCTACCATATTTGTCATTCATCGGAATACCTTAATTAGATAATTTGACATTTGTTATTTTGGTGAGTCAGGTCCATACAGAAATATTTTTCAGTGATGGAAATATATGGAGACCACACAACACAAAGACCATTTTAGAGAAACATCTTAAAGCAACTGGTGGAAAAGTGATGACACGCTTTCCCCAGAGCCTAATGGATACCTTCATATTGGTCATGCCAAGGTTCTGATCATCCTCTACATTGAAGATATAATTATTTTAACATGAATTCTTGAAATTGGAACTGATACTTTCATGCTTTCTTATGTACAGGCTATGTTCATTGATTTTGGGTTGGCTAAAGAGCGTAATGGGCATTGTTACCTTAGGTATGAAGGAATTCTAGTTGATCTCGATATATCTAGTTTTGTATGAAATGCTTAAAGTCTTTAAGTCTTCTTAACTATTTTTTTCGTATTTTGCATTGCTAAAGCCTAAAACATGCTGATATGATGCTTGAAATGACTTGCCAAGCACACTAATCCTCTTTGGGATCGTGTTCCATTTATAGAACAATCAAAGTTATAAACATAACAGGGAGTTGTGATCCAATCCAGCAGGAACGTGCCTGCATGCTATGTAACAGAATGTGCGACATGAATGTCGTGGGCGCAGTCATCATGCGGCCTGCATCTATCTTAGCCTGCAAATTACACACATTTAACCAACACATACACAAGGATGAGTACATGATTTCTAACGATGCTATCTGTTAAACAGGTTTGATGATACAAACCCTGAAGCCGAGAAAAAAAGAATACATAGATCATATTCAAGAAATTGTCACATGGATAGGCTGGGAACCTTACAAAGTTACCTATACGAAAGTGACTATTTCCAAGATTTGTATGAACTTGCTATTTGTTTGATACAGAAGGGACTAGCCTACGTCGATCACCAGGTGTGCTTTCTCTGCTTGCTTGTTTGGATCAAAAAGAAAGCAAATTTCACATTTAATTGTGCTTATTACAATAACAAGAACTATAGCATGTTGAATTTTACATCTAGTTGTGTTTAGAACAATGAGAATTACAGCATGTTTATACCGGGTGCTATATGCTTGGCAGACCCCAGAAGAAATTAAGGAGTATAGAGAAAAGAAGATGAATAGTCCATGGAGAGATAGACCAATCGAAGAGTCACTGAAGTTATTTGAAGATATGAGATGTGGGTTGATTGCTGAGGGAAAGGCTACTCTCCGGATGAAGCAGGACATGCAGAATGACAACAAGAACATGGCCGACTTGATAGCTTATAGAATAAAGGTAAGTGATCTGACTTAACTAGAAGTATATTTTTCGTAGTGTAGTATTTTAATCTTTGTTAATGCACACTCAGTTTACACCTCATCCACATGCTGGAGACAAGTGGTTCATTTACCCAAGCTATGACTATGCTCATTGTTTGGTAGATTCTCTTGAGAACATTACACACTCGGTAATATCTAATCAATGTTATTCAGTTGTTTAGACCCCAAATTGTCATCAGCTAATCTAACTATCGAATATTGTCAGTTATGCTCACTAGAATTTGGCATACGTCGCCCTTCATACTACTGGCTGCTTGCAGCCTTGGACCAGTATCAGCCATATGTATGGGAATATTCAAGGCTAAACATAGCAAACAATGTTATGTCCAAAAAGAAAGGTATACCAGTGAAACTTTTGAATGAAATGCCAATTTACATAGTCCATAAAATTATTTAGTTCGATTTTGCATCCCCTGTCTTGCAGCTGAATAAACTTGTCACAGATAAGTGGGTAGATGGGTGGGATGATCCTCGACTGTTGACGCTAGCAGGCCTACGGAGAAGAGGAATATCAGCAGCAGCAATTAATTCATTCATTCGTGGAATGGGAATAACAAGAAGGTAATAAAGTAATGTTGCAGAGGAATATTTTCACAAATTGGGAAAAGGAATTGTCCATCTGTCTAAACACGGTAAATTGGAAACAAGGTGGATCACAGATCCCAGTGTACTATGATTGTTGTAGATAACACCTAGAGCACAAAATCCATGTCCCTCGAAGTGTTTCTTTACATATCCATATCAGGAAAATCTGCTCTAGTTTTTTTTTTTCTTTAATCACTGATACCACAAAACTTTCTGTTGCAGTGACAATAGCTTGATACGCATCGAACGCCTTGAATATCATATTAGAGAAGAACTTAACAATGTTGCCCTCGAGCTTTGGTTGTTTTGCATCCACTAAAGGTTCTGCATAACTATTTCCCAAATCATTAGTATTTTCTTATTTTTGTTAATCACTTAGCTGATGCACTAATGGCAGTTTATTGTTTTGGTGGATATAGGTTGTTATAACTAATTTGGATTATGGAGTGGTTATTAACCTTGATGCCAAAATGTGGCCAAATGCTCCTGACAGTGATGGGTCAGCCCACTATAAGGTGCTTTTCAATTCTCACATTATATGAGATCTTTCTTAAAAAAAAAGAAGATAGGATGCTTATGGTCATGAAATATCATCATTCTGCTGAATTGCTTTTTTTTTTTTTTGTCTGTGTTGTCTGTCCCTACATGCCTAGGTTCCATTCTCAAGAATCATCTACATTGAGCAATCTGATTTCCGTCTGAAGGATTCGAAAAGATTTCTATGGGCTTGCTCCTGGTAAATCAGTAATGCTGAGGTAATACATTTGAAAACATTGTAGTGTTCACCTTCGTGCCCAATCACCTGACATGTGTTACCATTTGAATGGATAGACATGCATTCCCAATAAAATGTACGGAAGTTATCTATGGAGACAATGCAGATGGTATTGTTGAAATCCGAGCCGTGTATGGCGCTTCAAAGTCTACAAAACCTAAGGTACATTGGCCACTAAAATCCTTCTATATATGAGAAGTATTTATATCTGCAGCTTCTCGATTCTTAGTTATCTGACAATCCGTGCAGGGTATCCTGCATTGGGTTGCCGAGCCTTCTCCTGGGGTTGAACCACTCAAAGTTGAAGTCAGATTGTTTGAGAAATTGTTTCTTTCAGAGGTATAGTATTTTTTTACCATTCCTCGTTGCAATTGCCTGTTCAAAAATTCTGCTCGCTGACTTCTCTGGATGTCTTTCATATTCTGTTCACCAGAATCCTGCAGAACTTGACGACTGGTTGGGTGATCTCAACCCACAGTCGAAGGAGGTGATAAAGGGCGCATATGCTGTACCTTCACTGGCAAGTGCTGTGCTGGGGACAAATTCCAGTTTGAACGCCTTGGTAACTTCACTAGGATTTTGTTTCCAGTTTAACTACACCTTAGATATTGAAGATAAAATTAAACCTGTGTCCTTAGGTTACTCATCACACTCGTGTTTTGCTGTTACAGGGTACTTTGCTGTGGATTCAGACTTCGACACCGGAGGAATTGGTGTTCAACAGAATTGTTACCCTTAAGGATTCCTATGGAAAGGCTGGACCTAGGTGATCTCACTTTGTTAAAGTGAGTTGCTCACAGTTTGTCAAAGAGATTCGGTGGAATACTGATAGTGTTTCTTAAGAGTTGTAGGACAATGGCCTTACTCAATACCGATTACTACTAGAAATGGTCGTGGCGTTGCCGCTTATGGCCCGATAGGGCCTGTGATATTTTTCTTTGGAAGTTATTATTTGTTGTGAAATGGTTTAGATTAACTATGTAGGCTTTGTTCCATATGTGTAGTTAAAATAATTGTATAAGATTAATGTGGTTCGATAAGATATTTTTATATATATATGTGTCATGGTTTGTAGCAATTGTTGTACTTGTTGTATATTTTGGAGAGTTTGTCATTGTGAAGGCATTATTTTATTTATATGTTGTTTTGGGGTTTGAAATGGTAATATTTTTTATTTTATTTTTCATTGAGAGTTAGGGTGATTGGATGAGTATGGTGGTTAGTTATGCGTCGGTGTAATTGTCGCTATGTTATATTTTATATTTATTATTGGAATGGAGCTATCACATTTTTTTTGGAGGAAAGAGGCTAAAAGTATTTATTAAGTAGCCGAAAGTTTAATATGATGATATTTTATCATGATGAGTTTCGAATAACTGGATTTCCTATTCTATGTTTTTTAATTTGATTTTCATATGTACCCATAAAAAACATAGGAGTAGCTATACAGCAAAAACTTCCAATTAAAATATGTTCTATTTTGGATTCACTGCATAGAATTATTTATGAGGATTTCAACAAAATTTGATTTTTTTATTTTATGATTTTTCTTTAATTTACTATGCATTTTTGTAGTGTTACAAAATTTATTCGTGTAAAAAAGAATAGATAAGACAAAACTGAGTTGGGCCAATTTTGGCCCATTAAGGCCCAGGCAGGCCCGAGTAGGGAGGGAGGCCGGCCTTGGCTGTGGTGCGATTTGAAAAAACTTCGAGGGCTTGCCCGTTAAATTTCCTGTGAGAAGCCGTGGACTGCGGGTTGATTTCGTATAACTTCGAGGGCTTTTTTGCAAAATGACCAGGGCTCGCCCGATCTGGGCCGTCCATCCGGCCGATCGGACGGCCGAGGGCAGCCAGCGACGTGGCCACGCTGGCTGGCCCTCTTTTGTTGCGTGAATCGTATAAGAGAGATTACCCATCAGATTTGGGTACAAAATTTTGTTGCGATGACACCAACGCTGTGTTATGTTAATACTTAGGCAGTTGAGCGAAATCATCTGTAGTCGTCAGTTAGTTGCGGTGGAACTAAAAATCATGCTCGAGACGTCATGTGGCATCGATGGGGATATACATATAGTCAGACTCTAGAGTATGCTCAGAGTTCGGCATAACGGTTTTTTATGTTATCTGGTGGTGACTGGTGTGTCCCATATAGCGTCTGCAGCAACACAGACAACTGAACCCTGAGTAGCTCATAAGTCAAAAGAACCTTACAAACTCATCAAGCTAAAAAAAATTCATTTGACGATGATCAGCCATGTAAGTGGCTAATTAAAGTGACCCAGGCTGATATAGAAAGGGGGTGTTCAGTTGCATCAACAGTAACCCAAAAGTGCTACAGTTCTCTATCACATCGAATCTCTTCACGTATTTTTGGAGCATTAAATGTAGGTAAATAAAAAAACTAATTGCATAGTTTGGCTGAAAAGTGCGAGATGAATCTTTTAAGCCTAGTTAGTCCATGATTAGACACTAATTATCAAATACAAACGAAAAGTGCTACAGTAGCCCAACCCAAAATATTTCACCAACTAAACACCCCCAAAGCAGCTTTGTCGACATGTTGAACATTGAGTCAAAATTACTAGATACTGTTGATTTTTTTATGTCTTTGATTGAAGTGCTACTTTGACTGCAGGTTTACATATTTTTATAAGAGGCTATCATATATATTAGAATATTGTTACATATCTAAAAATGTATGAGATTGTTGAAGTACTAATTAAAGCTATTTATTTTTATTTACTAAATTATCTTTAAGGTCATTGATTGTCAAATTTAAGGGGTCAGAGGATCTTAATCAAAGTGTCGACGCGAGAGAGAGAGTGACCTCAGGGGTACATCAGCAGTGACTCAGTGAGGTCAAAGCAAGTGCATTTTTTCAACGAGTGCTAAAATAAGCTACCCCTACACGGCTACACGTTTTATCTTTTGGGTAGTGTCTAGTTGGTAGCTATAATTTAGCGCGTCTATGATTAAAGAGCTTGTTTGGATTCCTTCAAGAAATACAGGACATGTCCAACAGTACGTGCTAGTGCTAGCTCTAAGCTAATAAAATATAATGGACTTTTTAGGGCCCAATGTAAGAAACTAATACAGTTTACGTGTAGCAAAAAGAAATCTATAAAAACCATTCTTCGAAAGTAATAATTATTTCTCTTTCTCTCTCTCAATTCCACCAATGGGGAGTGTTGCATTGACCCCATAGAAACTAGTGGTTTCTCCCCAATAACAAATTCATGATTTCTTATGCATTGGAGCTAGGAGTAGACATGGTTTCTTTTTATTAAGAAACAATTTCTATGATTTGTGCTCTCTTTTCTTATTAATTAGTCCGTCCCATCACCATTTTGCTTATTTGACAAACTAATAGAGATAGAAACTACCATTAATACTCCATTGAGAGTGCCCTTATGAACATCATGCTATGAGAGAAATGCATCGTAAAGTGTGTGAGAGTATCTTTCGAGTCCATGGCGGTGCCTCTTGCACTATTTAATGAATAAAAATTCATGAGCTAGCTCTAAGCATAAGCTAGACCATTGGAGATGCTCTAATTGTTAGGTTTGGATCTCAGCTAATAAATTCAGCTGAAGTTTTACCCGCCATCCAGCTAACAATTACTCTCTCTATCCTGCTGGAGTTGATGATGTTTTAGTTTTTAACCTGGTACAACATTAAATCTTTAAATGTGTCATGTAGTTGTGTCCAGGTGCATTCAAGTAGCTGTAAATTTGGACGATTTACTCTACTGCCAGGACAAAAAGTCCAACCTGGACGGAGGAAGTAGTCAATTAGCTACAACATTGATCAAGTTTTCCAACTAACACATGTAGTAGTTATAACGGGTGTAAAAAAGTAACACGGAGGGAGTAGTCAATTAGCTGGATAGACCCAAACGGGTGTAAAGTAAATTTGATCCACTTTTGAGAAATGTTTTGATGACTGCTGTAAAGGCTTGTTGGGTTAATCTCCAGTTTAAAAGGGATCATATGTCATTAATTTTTAGAAAAAAACTACTACACGATTCTGTCAATTTTTCTGAGGTGTGGTAAAAAATCTAAACACCGGAAAACAAGTGACGATTTTTTTCCGTGTCAAATGGTGTCAGAATGTGACCGGGAACAAAACGTGACAATCCTGTCTCTGCCGGCCGCCGACACAATAGATTGCATGAGACAAGTTGTTTGCTTGCCTCTAAGTCAATTCTACGACTGCATTATATATTAGAAAAATGTGGGAAAGATCGAAGGTCACATCTCCCAAAAGTCTCAGCTTCTAGCTAGAATCCTCCGAAAAAATAAAAATGTTTCTGCTCCTAGAAAGTCAAAGAGAAAAAGTCAACATGCAATGCGTTTATGGTGGGCGGGCGGGCGACGGTTGTTGGGCACACACACACCAGCGAGTGAACCCCTGCTGCCAACTATGAGCATCACCGTCACCAAGTCGCCGCTGGCGCTGGTCGGCCCGTCGACAGCGCCGGCGACGGCGGCAGAGACGACCGGGCACGTCATCAACCTCGTCGTTTGACAAGGCCCTCGCCTTCTTCCCCGTCACGTCGTTCCACATCTTCGACCGTGCCATCCACAGGCCCGCCGAGACCGTGCGGAGCGCTCTGTCCCGCGCTCTGGTCCACTACTTCCCGGTCGCCGGCCGCGCCGTGCACGACGATGGAGAGCTCCGCATCGCTTGCACCGGCGAGGGCGTGGGGTTCGTGGCCGCGTCGGCCAACTGCTCCCTTGAAGACGTCAAGCTCTTCGACCCGCCGTTCGGTGCCGTGCTCAAGGAGCTCGCCGTCGGCCTCGGTGCCGAGGGGTTCCGTCCGTCGGACCCGCTGCTGCTCGTGCAGGTCACCGAGTTCTCCTGCGGCGGCTTCGTCGTCGGGGTGACGCGGAACCACGTCGTCGCCGACGGCACGGGGTTCGCGCAGTTCATGCAGGCCGTCGGCGAGCTCGCGCGCGGACTGCCCCGGCCGTCCGTCTTCCCGGTCAGCTGCGGCGACGACTCCCTCCCGGAGCTGCCGCCGTTCGTCGACGCCATGGAGAAGGCGCAGGTCACGCTCGAGCCGCCACGGGACTTCGCCTACCTCGACATCACCGTCCCGTCCAGGTGCATCAACCGTATCAAAGCTGGATTTGCTCGCCACGCCGCCGCCGACGCGGACGGCGGCATGTGCACCGTCTTCGAGGCGGTCATGGCCGTCCTCTGGCAGTGCCGCACGCGCGCCGTCATGTCCGACCCCGAGACCCCCGCCCGCTCCTCTTCGCGGCGAACGTGCGCAAGCACGCCGGCGCCAAGCGCGGCTACTACGGCAACTGCATAACGTCGGCGGTGGTCGTGCCGACGAGCGGGGAGGTGGCGAACGGCGACATCAACGACGTGCTGAGGCTGATCAAGCGCGCGAAGCAGCCGATACCGTACCAGTTCTGCAGGAACAACGCCGCCGCCGGAGACATCAACGGCCTGCCGCCGGAAGGTGGTTTGTCCTTGTCCATGGAGCAGCTGGACGCGACGCTCGGGTACAACGCCTTCGACGTGACGAGCTGGCGGAACCTCGGCGCCGACGCGGTGGACTTCGGCGGCGGCCGGCCGGCGAGGGTCATGTGCTGGCTGGACCGGATGGCGGTGCCGCACTGCGTCGCGTGCCTGCCATGCGACAAGGACGGCGGCAACGTGTTGGCGCGCTGCGTCAGGGAGGAGCACGTGGATGCCTTCCTTGGGGAACTCGCCAAGTTCACCTGATGACATGCATCTCCGCTCCTGTGAGATTCTTGTTTGTTGCCAAATAAACATGTTGAATTTGTGCCGTGTTGTGCATTTAATTTGTATCATGACAAGATAGGAAGATACTATTAAGTGTTTATTAGGAGTATTGTTTAGTGTTGTACTCCATCTTCTGTCTTTAAATAAATGAATAGGACAACTTAATAAGTTTTAAAATAAATTGTTCTCTTTCTAATTTTAAAATTTAAACTACTTCGGTAAATGCTATACCCCCCTAATCTCAAAAATAGATGTCGTTATGGGAAACATGTCGGTCAAACTTTCTTTAACTTTAAGGTTTGTAGAAAATATTTGTAACATTTAAATCACCAAATAAATTTGTTAAAAACTAGACTTAAAGATCTTTCGGTGATACTAATTACTTAGCATAAATATTTATATATTTTAATATATAATCGACATTTTGAAAACATTGACTTCTTTGAAAACGAGAATGACATCTAGTATTTACATGGATTAGGCCAAAGTGACAAATGATGGAAGCCTATTACATACTCCCTTTATCCAAAGAAAAAAAAAGAGTACAATTTTAGCACAGTCCCTTGTTTTAGTAGCTTAAGTTTGACCAACTCTAGATTAATAAATAAAAATATCTATGGTATCAAATAAATAGCATTAGATTAGTTACAAAATGTATTTTCATCAAAAAGTTGATTTTGAATCATAAATGTGAACACTATTCACTAAAAACTTGGTTAAACGTAAACCATCTTAGCCGGCACACAAAAATGCAGATAGTTCCACGCAGTTAAAATCGGGTCTCAATGGTGAGTTTCATTATATTGTTTCCAAAGATGTCGACTTGTTCGGCTAGCTAGTGCGGGCCGATCTTTGATTTGTTGTGAGAGAAAAATACGCAAATTTACCGGTTGGTTTGATTTGACGTGAGAGAAAAAAAAACACTGCTGCTGGTTGGATGAGCTGACCAACCCGAACAAGGTGTGTCATGTCATATAAAATGAAATAAAACTTAGATAAAACCCTATCATTGTCAATAGAGAGTTTTATTACGTGATTTTATAAACATTTAATTTTATGACTCGTAGAGATAGTTGGTATTCGTGCCAAGAGAGTTTTACCAAGATGAAACTTTAAAACATAAGTAACTAACATATATTTTAGTGTACTTATACATGTGAAAAAAAAAAGGTGGCTTACGATGTATTTTTTTTTTTTTTTGCAAGTTCTTCTCTAATGTATATTTGTTGACTTTATCGCAACTTCTAGGGCCCTGTTTTGATTCACTATCTGATAATAGTTAGCTAGTTTAACTCATGATCTGATTTCTAGGTCTATAGTCGGATAGCGCTATCCAATGGTCCAGCTAACAATTATCCAATCTACTACCTACACATGTTTGGATGATACTATCAGATAGTAACTATCTACATGGAACCAAACAGACCCTAGATTTCTTCATGGAAGTTAGCGGGTTTCATCAAAATTTATACTAGCCTACTAGGTTACAAGTCCACATTGTCAAAAGCCAACCATAGTGTTTTCATTTATTACATGCTGCATTCTCATATCACAAAGCGAAGCCACAAAATTAAATCATGACTTAAGTTCCTAAGTAGTAGCAACTACTAACATTTTGCAAGCTTACAAATTAAATAAAAAGCACTTTTCCTGCAAGCAAAGGCTGCAGCTACTACTAGCACTTTGCGCAAGCTTACAAACTAAATATAAAGCACTTCCTGCAAGCAAAGGCTGCAGCTCTTTACATGTTTACTTGTAATAAAAAAAACCTTTACAATATTCCGATTGGGCCATCAAATCTTTGATAGATAGATGTTCCACGCTCGGTGTTGACCAGAGAATAATTAGTTGCCAGATTTCATGGAGGACGTCCTGCAAATGAGCACACAAGAATAGTTAGTTTGATCTATACCAAAAAAAAAAAAAAAAAAAGTCAAGTTTAGAGAAATTGTATGCGCAACACAAGGATCTTCAAACCTGTTTATCTTATCAGAGGAATCAACATCATTCAACAGCATGTCAATGGTGCCCTTGTCACAATTCCCTGATTCTATTGCCAGTTGCAATCCCTGAAATGTAAATTAGCATCCATTGTAACAACTTGCAGGCTAGCTAAATGGCATCTTTGTTGTTAGCTTTCATCAATGTAAATAACTGAATATAAGACGGAGAGGTTCCAAAGATATTTTTAAGGAAGAATTTTCAATGCCACCAATATTATATGGCAGTAGCATTTTTGATACTTGGAAGGAGTGCAACTCAATCTAAAGGCTGCAGCTTCATAAAATAGGTTTTAACTAACCTGTATGGTTTGCATGAACCTTTTATCTGCCAAACGCTTTGTAGTCCCTTTGGGGCCTTCCTGTATGGTTCAAAAAATAAAGTTAAGTGTAATGAACAGACAACCAACAAATCTGCAGTACAATAGATCATGGTTATCAAGGCGGTGACCCCCCCCCCACCCACCACCACCACCACACAAACACAAGAACTATTTTCCCTCCTGGCGTGACCCATCTACATATGAAGGTCTCAAACTCCCAATCCTATAGTTCTGTTCCGCCTCACGATCCTCTCTGTCTCACGAGTTGCCTCTCCTAAGGTCTCAAACTCTCACGCTGTTATGCTTCCCTCCATTGCTGCTCTGCACCCTAAGATCAACAGCCGCCGACATCCCCCATCCAGATCAAGTGATTGGTGAGCAGGAGATGACAGAAATAAAGCCAGTAGAAGAAAAATTCTAACAGGAGATGGCAGAGTTGGCCAGCATCAGAATCCATGGAGAGATGGTGGATTAGCAATATTTAGGCATGATTAAGTACAAAACTCTAAAGGAATACCCTTAATCATGCCATAGATGTACAAATGAAATACTACCTAGCAACATGATAGCACACTGCAATTACCATTACCCAGAAAATATCTCACAATATCAACTCAAATGCAGAAGTGAAGGACTAAGTCACAAGTGGAAGTGCTCATACCAGGCGATCCGAAGCTTTCCACCATTTTGCTCAATGAATTGGCAGAGGTACATCACACCAGCACATGAAAAGTCCTGTTGATAACAAGTATTCAGCCAAAATAAGAAAGATCACTAAGGAACCATATATTAAATGATGAGGATGCGTCTTGTGCACTATGTGCACCAGACCCACTGTAATGGTTTATGAAAGCATGCATGGACCATTTGCAAACTTGCCAATAGAAAAAACATGGACCAAGTGCATGTATTACAGAAATATATTTACACATGCTAAATCATAGCATCAATCCGCCTAACCTCAAACAAATTATGTTTCTTTTATGCAATATACTTATAGTAATATATTTAGCTATTTGCACGTGCCAAATCGTGGCATCAATCTTCCTACCTAAAAACACATTTAAATTTTTTTAGAATGACATTTTGTTAACTTCACTTCATTTCAGCAAAACCAAAACAAACATCTGAATAACAATAGAATCTTTTCTAAGTGAATGCTCACCTGTTTAGCTTCCATCGAATCAATTTTCCCATCCTGCAGGAGTATTAAGGAAATTGTATAAATAACTAGGTGACAACAATTATACAGTGACCTGCAAATGAAGTATACACTTACCAGACCCCAAACTAATTGTTTGATGCTCTTAATTTCTGAACCAATATTCTCAAGCTTCTGGCGTGCATCAGTAACCTGAACAGGTAAGTAGATACTTTGAAACCATATGAACATGCACTTTTCAATTGATGCCAATAGGTCGGTTCAGTATTAGACAGCTAGAAGTAAACAGAAATGTCTCAAACGGATTATATGTATATTGTGTTTATGCAGATGCTAGTACAGATTAAAACTATTGAATTCCTGGGCTTTCAAGAAGTGAAAGCAAGTTGATGCAATATGCAGATCCATATGAAGGTGTCATATTAAGAGACAAAGTACATCATCTCTTATTTGTCCAGATAGAGCCTTTTGCTGATCCAATTTATCATCCAACTTTTCAATGCGCTGTGTCAAATGCCTTTTAGCAGCCTGTATAAACAAGAGCAAGGATTAAGTATTTGAGATCAGATAGGTTGTATATAACATACTAAAAGAGAACAACATGGCATTCAGACCATGTGGCAGAAATACACAAGAACATGGATTTCAATGATGTGATCAAATATCAGTTCAAACACATGGTAAGAAATTCTGATACAAATGGCCAAACAAAAAAAAAAAAGACTAGGCAAGGCAAAGTTTACACAACTCTTACTCTGGTTCCCAAAAAAAGGGTCTCACTTCTAACAAATACTTAAAAAGTATTTTCACCTGTTGTCTTCAACAACTTACCTTTTGTTAGAAATATAATTACCAAATCAGTTAGATTAACTAAGCATAAGAACTTTATGCTACAGACATGAGTACTGGTTCCTATTACGATCATTTAAAAGAATAGTTACTAAACTCAAAATTCTACCATATAGTAGTATCATATCGGAGAAACGACAAACTAGCAGTCATAGTGGACACAGTATGGAGTAGAAGGCATAGTTTCTGTAATAAACTAGAAAAGAATAACTACTTACAGCAAGAGAACTTTGGACTTGCTCCAAATGTTTAGTCATGCTTGAAACAGCATTTGCCATGTTGCGCTTGGTAACATACATTAGGTCACCGAGCGAGATCCCCTGGGCATGAACAATAAAAGTGAATTGTTTATTAAGAAATTTTATGCGCTTCTGGATATTAGATGATAAAAGACCAACTCAAGAATAACAAGTACAAGCTAATAACTTTATTTAATATATAAAACCTAAAAATCAGTCAATCATATCACCTTTTCAGAATAGTAAGAACAATACTTAAATTAGATTAAGTTCTTTGTAAAAAGAAAAGATTAAATTTATCACAACAAAATGATCAGAATGTAGGAGAAAGCAGTCAGATCCTACAATTTCAGCAGTTAAGCTGTCAAAGAAATTGCTAGCAACCAAAAAACATAGAAGCTGTGATATAAGGGAGAAAACATACTTTCCACCACATATAACCATAACCCAGTGCTCCTACAGTTGCTGCAGGTACTATCAGGCCTGATACTCCTGAAAAGAGATTAAATGAATGTTATGGTGTACATGGCGCATCACCAAGCATATATATAGGCTAATATGCTTAAAACACAATAATGATAGCATCAATCTATTCTTAGTCAAAATATTAATACTCTAGAATTGTCAGTCTCACTCCCATATTTCCAAATTCAAGGCAAGCAAGACAAACCTGATTGTCCAGAACCTCCACTGAGAACAGTTATCGGACGTGAAGAAGCAAGATTCCTGACCTCCATGGCTAGGCGACGCACCTATAGGGAACACACGGTGTCAAACTGAATGAAGATGACAACTAAAGCATAAAGATAATGGATGATGACAAAAGAAATAAAAAAATGACAATTGTAGTTTTTCAAAGAGTATATATTTATAGTTAGATATATAATAAAAATTGAACACCAAATGTAGAAAACTGAACCCCGCATATAATTGTAAGGAGTTGATCAACCTCATTAATCAGTATCATACACAGGTATCTTAGTGGATTATAGCAACATCATGTCAGGGCCTGTCATTCACTGCACTGAGGCTTATGAACAGTATCCATGGCAATAGGAGTGGGTCAACACCGAGGATTGAGAATGCTTCATCAATATCAGTCAAGTAACCTATTTCTCCCAAGTCCTCAATGGTCGCTTCTTTTCTTTCCCCATGGGCCAGGCCAATGCTTAGATATTTGAGATCATATCAATCAGACAGCTTAGTTACTACTTACTTAAGACTGATCTTATATATACTAGGGATTTTGACCCCAGACATCAAGCAAGAAAATAGTATAACCAAGTCAACCCAGTCTACAGTCTAATCTCTCTTCTAGACTACTACCTCCTTATTAGGTCCCTATGCCTAGCCCTATGTTGTGTAGTGTATACCCCTACTTCACAATGATCTGAGAATCAATGAAAAACTAATACACACTTCCAGAGGTGATAAGGATTCTTATTATTACAAGTGTTTGCACTGCATCAGAATATGAAAGGTAAACACCAATATTAATATCAGAAAAGCTATGTTAGCTAAGTTCCAACTATAACAAAACAGGCAAAATATATACCTTTCAAATGTTATTTTGAACTGACCTTTCTCAGGATATTATACGTCCAGTAAAATACAACAAAGCCTTTTAATTCTTGGCAAGAGGCAAATATTCTGAATATAACGTGGGGACATCACAAAGCACGAAGCAGTCTCAGCATAGCAAAGCGTGTAGCCAGTTTTTGATCTAGCATAGTTGTTCTCCCCTAATATTTTTTGCTCTCCTTTTTGTAATAACAAAGAAGAAGATACTTCTACGGATAACATTGCCACTGGACCATCGGAACGCAGCATCAACAGCAAAACAATCAACATGAGCATAACAACAAATCACATGCATGATGTATTCTACTTTGAAATTGAAATACGGGAACACTACTCTATGTCCATGTTGAACCTGAATTGTTCTTAGGCAGTAGTAGCACTAAGGTATTCGCACAGCAAACTAGTCATGCGAAGAACAGAAGAGGGACATCACACGCACCTGCGAGGTAAGCGCCTCGTTGAGCTCGGCGTCCTCGTCTCCCCGTCCTCCGTCCTTCCCCTTGCTCCCCTTGTCTAGCATCTCCTGCAGGCCCACACGACATCAACCATCAGAACCAGAGCATGAGTATCTGGATCTCCACGCTCCATTATTGGAAAGGAGCTGCGGGATCACAGGCCGCCATAAGGGGCGGGAGCGCGGCACGCGGCGAGGATACGCGACGCACCTGGATCTCGGCGAGGATCTCGGCGAGGCGGCCGTTGCGGAGGACGATGGAGCCGGCGACGCCGGCGCCGGCGAGGGCCACGACCTTGGTGAGGCCCATGCCCGCCTGTGCCAGCGCCATGGCTGCGCGTCAGCCGCGTAAGAGGGAGGTAGCGGCGGAGGAAACCCTAGCTCTCAAGGCCCGTCGAGGTGCGGCCGTGGAAGGGCGTTGTTGAGCTGGTCTGGTGGAGGGCGACGGGAGGAGGTAGAGACTAGAGAGAGAAAGAGAAGGTTAGGGTGGGTGGGGCCTAGATGGCAGCGGGACAAAAGTCGGTCGGCACGCCTTGCGCTATGCGAGTCTGCGGAGGGGCAAAGAACACGACACCCGCGCGTATTTTGAGACGATGTGTTGAAGGATGAAAACGGAACGGAAATATTCCGACCGCTTTCGTTTTCGACATTTTATTCCGGTTTAAGATATAA
The DNA here is from genome assembly GCA_015847255.1 of Hyparrhenia diplandra. Lineage (NCBI taxonomy): Eukaryota > Viridiplantae > Streptophyta > Magnoliopsida > Poales > Poaceae > Hyparrhenia > Hyparrhenia diplandra. Next base: position 46,212 of record JADLZK010000146.1, read on the forward strand.
AAAAATTGTCAGTTTTAATTGGTTTCATAACCATTTTCAGTTATTTTTCATACTCTTTAATTGCTAAAATATAAAAATGTTCGGACAAAACCGATTTCATTTTCTATTTCGTAAGTCCGTATTCGACCGATTTCAACCGTTTTCATCCTTGACCCTCTTTTCTAATCTAATCCAAGTTAATAAAGCGGGATTTATTTCACAGTTAACTACACTCTGTATATTTATTAGCTTCAATAAAAGAACATGCCGTAAAAAGAATTTTGTGTCTTCAACGTCATCGGCAGCGTCGAACTAGCTGGTTGGCGTGGCGGCCGCCTACCTCAGGCGTCATCACCACGCCCCGGTTTGCACATGTCATCGGCCTCGATAACCAAAAGCTCATCTCGGTTTGGTATTTTTAACTTGGCAAAACTCAAACCGTGAGCCCACACATAACTACCGGTGCTTTTTTTTTTCTACGAATTCTTGTCGCCCGGTCTTCCAATCACGTGGACGCGGTCCGACAACCACGATTAGGCATCATCGAGATGACCCGTGCAAGCCATCGATCGGACTGCCGGGCGCACATCTTGGAGACGGACGAGATGAGATGCGGGAAGGCGGCGAGGCGAGGGCTGCAAATAAGGAAGTGCGAGATGGGATCGGAGGCGCGAGATGATCTTCTCCGATGAAGATCGGCCTTGCTTCGATGGTCTTCTTGACAACCCTAGCTAGGCGGTCTTGGCGATGGACGAAGAAGGAACCGTGAGAAGGAGAGAAGGCGGCGCGAGGAAAACTAAGTCGCGGGAGAAGGAAACTATTGCATGGGGGAGGAGATGCGGCGGACGTAGCAAAGGCGCATATTTGCGCTGCGTACAGCCAAGGAATTTGGCAAGTTGGCAATTTTGCCAAGCCAATTGCCAAACCATTGGGGAGGAGATTTTAGAGATTTTGGTAAAAAAATTCCAAGTCTAAATGCCAAACCATTGGAAATGTTGTTCTGAGCTCGATCGGCCCCGCTTTGCCGGTGGATCGGTGGTCTTTGGAGCTAGACCTGCTGGTGTGGTGGCAATGGCACTTGGAAGTGCGGCTCTTTGCGGCCGTGCAGACCACCACCGGGAGGGCCATGGGTGAGGTCGAGCATGACGGCGGAAAATAAGGGTGCGCGGAGGCGGAGATTGTGGCCATGCCGGAGGAGCATGGCAGCACGCCCACGCCGAGGAAGTTGTTACTACGGCTCGGGATGGAGCGGGGACAGCAGCAGGACAGCATGGAGGTTGGGCGCGGAGGTATTGGAGGCCATGGCCATGGCAAAGGTCAGGTGGTTGTGGGTGCCCTCGTTGGTTATGATGAGGATGAGTGCTAGTTGGTGCAGCGCTGAACCATTTGTAGGTGGCCCGACCCGGCGGACCGGGCTGCGTGTTCGTGTGTGGCGACTCAGCCTGCGCTTAGCATCGCGTGCACCACCACGCCCCGCCCGCCGGTGCGCGTCTTTGTTGTGGCCCGATCACGATCGGAGGGACGGGACGGGGTAAACCACGCGATGTGTCGGAACGCTGGATGTGTCGGGGGCGTGCGAGTGCATGTTTGGTTGTTGCGATTCTGGCAGGTCTTGTGGGTTTTTCCTATGTCCTATTTGTTGCCCAACGGGCTTGACGGGTACGACCGTCTGGCTGCAAAATGTTTGCATCTAGACCACAAGAGCCACGAAGAGAAGTTTTGCAGGGCGAGCGGACATGTTACTATAACAACCTGCCCCGCTTGCATTTTGAGGATCGCGTGCTCATATGTCGCCCACCGCCACGACCCACCCATGAGCGAGGGGTGAGGGGCGCAGAGGAGCGCAAGGAAAAATAAGCACCATGCGAAGGACCGAGCTCAGCGACATTATTGTAAAGGAGAGCAGACTAAGCTTGGTGGCGGTGCCGAGGAGCATGAGGCAGACCAATTCCACGTGGAGGAGCTTGGTGTTGAGGAGTGCGGAGATGAAGAGTTGGCACGTGAGAAAAAGCTCGAGACGAACTTTGACGTAGAAAAGCCCATTATATAGGGTTTAGGGTCGTCTTAGCTCGACTTTTGTTTAGGCCAGTGATACCGGTTGGAGGTAACACCATGACCTAGTACGTCAACCGGTCAACGGCCTACAAGCTCATCAAGTCCACTTGATCCGACGCCTCTACACTTCTACGGTATAGTGCCTAGGGCCAGAAGTAGCTCATCGTGTGGGAACTTGTGCAGGAGATCTGCACCATCTTAGAAAGAGATCTTATTTTTGTACTCGCATCAATCAACATGTATTGACGTGGATTGAAGCGTAATCTAGTTCAAATTCCACTCGAATCCACCCCAACACATGTAAATTGATGCGAATACGACTACACCCAAACAAGGCTTAAGTGGGAAATTTAAGTATTGGTGGTGTGTATTAACAAATTCAAATAATGAACTGTCAACTATGTCCATTAGCAGAATTTACCAAGTTCTTTTCTTAGCTCTTTTATGGTCCATGATGGACATCGCCACATCTATCGGATCATCTCCAGCACTACAACTTGCAGCACAATGGCCTATGTACTCTCTACGATTAGCAAACGAAAATGATCAATCTCTAGGTTGGTACTATATATATAGTAGGGAAGTATGGATCCACTTGTACTGTTGTATTCAGTTTTCTTATGCCTCATTCCCTTGTGTCAAATCCGAATTAGACTACAGGATTGGTGGCTGATTGTAGAAGCACTTGGTCAAATAGATACGAAAGGGTTTTGATTCTCATCTGGGCACTATGTTCTCATTGGAAGGAGCAGAATGCTCATGTTAAACGACATGTCAGGCTTACCAACAATAATAGTCTAATCTTAGTACCTAGATGGATTCAGAGGTTGTAAGGGTTAGGCACAACTAGAAGGTTCGATTGGTTTTAGCATTGGGCTAGCCTGTTCTTTATTTTAGCCACTCGGGTTAACTTAGTTGATGTTCTATTCTTATACTAAATGTGTGCTCACAAAAACACACTTTTGGTTGCAATCATTAACATGTTGATATGCATCTAGAGCACACATAAGATCGTCTTTAAAATCACAAGTAAAATTTATGGAACTAATACTACATTGGGTACCACACACACCACATAATTAAAACTATTCTCATAATATCAATCAAGTATCAAAGAAGTTGTATTTTGGTGCCAAATGGGAAAACAATTGTACTTCTACAATACATGTCAATATAGTTGTAAGGTTGTACTCCCTCCATTCCAAATTATAAGTTGCTTTAATTTTTTTTTAATACTACCAAAAAATTGAAAATGACTCATAGTTTGGAGAAGAGAAAGTACTTCTTATGTCAAAAAAAGTTTTACTTCTCTGGAATTTGTTTAAAAATATGGTTCAAACAAAGGACAATTATCTGTATGACCCTCCAAAAAAATAGCATCGATCTTTCCGAAAAATAGCATCGATCTCTGTGACTCTTTTTTATCAAAGTTAGCTATATGGCCCCTGGAAAATTTTTTTGGTAAGCTCTATGACCTTCCGTCAGCTTTTGCCACTTAAAGGTGTTAAGTGATGGGTGAAAAGACCATTGTACCCCTGGACAATCTTTTTTTTGCAAGGTTTTGTTTCTTTCTTTATATATCTAGACATATATATTGCACACATAAGCGTATATAATCAATTGTACATACGAAAAAGAAACAAAATTGATAAACCTGCGGCTGCATTTTGTCCCTGTCCGGTGGGATTTGCTTAAATGTTTACCAACCATCCCACGTTGAGGGGAACCAATGTCATAGGATGGCATTCACCTTAGATTTTAGGGTATTCCAGTCAATACATATTAACGGTAACACTAACTAAGATAGATTGGAAGCATGATTCAAAAGCTAAGGTAAATATTCCTGCCCATTCTGATACTCAGTAATCCAGCCCTGCAGCTAAAACTGTCGAAACAATTGAACCTTCATTCTGATCCAGCTCCAGAGCCCTGCTGAGCGGCTGCACCACGGTAGGCTGCAGACTCTTCTGCGTAGCGTTGCTTGTCAACTTGGGACTGCTCCACATATGGCTGCCTCTCCTCAGCTGTGAAATTTAAATGGGTGGAAATATTTAACAGATACTCTTCACACTTTTTTTGTAAACAAACATGATCACATACAGCCATACAGGAAGAATCTATATGTGCAAGACAATGGAGTTTCAAAGAATATCATAGAGCTAGACTGGTACCTGTCATCTTTTGCCACCTTTCTCCAAGCTTCTTTGCAATCTCTGTGGTAGTCAGTTCAGGATTGCTGCTCTTGATATTCTGCAATGGGAAGTGTCAGTTAATTTTTTTGACATGTACGTCTAATTTTTGTTCGATTTGCAAAATTCTAATCTAAGTGCAAATGCTCTCATCAAGAGAACAAAAAACGTGCTCTTCATTGCAACCTAGCGTGTGTTTTGCATACAATAGAGTAGGAGCAGTAGCAGAGATATAACCCAATGGAAAGTGAAATTCTAGGTCCTTGTGTTCTGAAAGAAACATAAATTAGGGGCTACATAAATCAGAGGTTGCAAGTTTCTCCAACTAATTATATTCAGTTCTCTCAATATTGTGGCCTTCTGAAATTTAGGGGTATAAGTAACTTACAGCTCGCTCAGCCTTTGAGAAGTACATGAAGGGGGCTATAGCTCTCTTAGGGGCATTGGGATCTTTCTTTTTCTTTGGCCTCTTTTTTTGAGAACCTTCATCGGGCCCACTCTTCTGCTTCTTCTTCACAGGAGGCTTTGAGCTACTAGCTTCCTTCTTGGAAGGTTTCTGGAAGAAGTTTGTTAGCACAGTGCATCCTATTAGCTATTCTGGTTCATTCTATAATCATTGCTATGTTGTATACTACTATAAGAGAAAAATTACTTACCTCCTTGTCTTTGTCTCCTCCACTCATACTAGCATCAGAGCCATCCGCATCAGAATCATCAGTTGGAGATCCACTATCGTCCTTGTCTGCCACAAAATCTTCATCCTAATTTGAAGAGAGATTACTCAAAAATGTACATGCGATTATATATAGAGTTAATCAACTAGGGGGAGGGGGCAATACCTCTTCATCACTTTCCTCGTTACCAGCTTGATTTTTAATCCGCTCCAGATGTGGATCAACAGAATCATCATCGGTGCTTTGAAGAACAGCAGTAACACCACTAGTTCTACCTTGGCCATCTCCAAGATTCAGAATTTTCAAATGCTTACCACTTGAAATTTTATAAAGGAACAAGGTGAAACTATCAGATTCATAAAAACATGTTGGCTACAATGACATAAATCAACAAAAACATATAAAATAAATAACCTGATGAAGTTGAAGAGGTTATTATATTCATTCCTTTGGATGTTTCTAAAGAGATGTTCTTGATCATTTGTGAGCTTGACCAAAAGGTCAAAATAATGAGATGATATACTTGCACCTCCAGCACCATGACGCTCAAACTCGACATACTCAATCTACAGGAAGTAACAGCGCACCATGGGACACAATAATTGAATGACAAACTTTTATATTTATTTAATAAAGCAGACCTCATCATGAGGAATTAGTGTTGGGGGTTTTGGCAGAAAGAAGAAGCCCTTTTCGAGTGGATAAAGCAAACCATCTTCAGCTTTAAGTGATGATTTGACTGCGTGTCCATCTTGGCAACTGCGGAATGTACTTGGCCTTGTCACTTTAGCACCAGATAAGCCACGAAGGACCTTGGAGAACACCTCATGTATTAGACCCTACAAATAAATGAATAACCCAGCAATAATTGAAGATGTAAGTAGAAGGGATGATCAACATATTAAGAACCTGCAATGCAGTGAAAATGAAAACAACGTAATGGTCCACATAACGATTTATTCTTACCAAACAACAGCTAATGACCATCCTACTTGCAAGGATAATTGTACAGCTAGGAAGCTTAAACAACTTTATTAAATTAAAATCATGCATGTAACTATGCCAATACAATCCTATGATGAATATACAAACATACAACATAGATCATAAACCACAAGATGGACAAGAAATAAAACTGAAATGAATGTGCTAGGATCCATTTTTAGATGAATGTACGACTTTTTTGTCATGAGTAAATGTATCACCCTGTAAGTGCTTTCAAGCCTATCCTTGTACTTCTCAGCCAAAACCTCACCACTTAATGCCAGTTCCCTTTCAACCACTGCCTCTGTCTCAAACTGTTCACACGGTAGGGAAATTAATTCTTTTGGATGAACATTTAATCCAATTAGGTGAAAATTGAAGTGTGATACAGCACCTGAATAACAATGTGAGGATATAAAGTTTGTCCTTTGCGAATTGGTGGATCAAGTGTGATAACCACAAAGGTATGTGGATTGTGTGACTGCATAGGTGAAAAAGCAAGGATGGAATCATATGTTATTATGTACAATAAAAAGATCTCAGCATGTATGTAAAATTAAATACAACCTTTGGTAAAACAAATAGGCGAAGAATACTACTATATTGGATTTTGAAATCATTAGCTTGTCCCTGGAGTCGCAAGAATGACTGATGAAGCTCAACACTGTATCGACCCCTGAATAGAAAAGGAGAAGCTAGCTATTTAGCAAAACAAAAACACATTCAAGAATATATTTTTATAGATGATATTCTACGGAGTTGTAGGATCTTCCCACCTTGGTGTAAGAATTGCAATTCCATCAAATGTAACAACAGCCATCTCTGAGGGACCACCATCAATTTGAACCGAGATAGCCTGCCATAGCATCTAAAAAGGAGAAAGTTCATTTCCATCATGCATGAATGTGTTTTCTTTTCTTTCTTTTCTTCTTTAGAAATACTGTTTATTTTCATTTTCGTACTGTTCTTAACAGCTATCTCACCTGAGCTGGAGTATGATGCTCATCTCCAATGAATTGAGTATTTGTAGTCGGAACATGAAAACTTAAATCCATCAATGAATCTTTCTGCAATCAACAAGAAAAAAAAGACATGAACCTAGCTACTATTAACGGTTTGCAACTTAGCACAGCCAAATCCTTGAAAAATTTATGTAACACTAACCATGTGAACCATTAAATGAGATTGATAGAACATATATGGCAGAAAAAAACATTTGCTACATAGTGGAGAAACAGATATAGACACTATGCAATATAAATAGTATGATGGTTTTGTTACCATTCCATGATATTTGTATGCAAAAATAGTCCATTTGTTACTGTATTTTACATCAAAAACAGAAAGTTAGCCAAAAGCACATAGCACCAACAAGATTTAATAAATTAAAGCTACGGTAAACATGGACTTAAGGAAACACATTCTGGCAATTCACAGACCTCATTAGCCCCAGTAGTATCATCTACGTGGAACTCTAGGACAACGTCTGTTTTCCCTTGCATCTGAGACTGCGCCACATCTGCTAGAGAGACTTCAAATGCTTCCTTTGAACCAACATTAAAGCAAAGCATACTCCCTAAAGTGGAAAGCATAGGAAAAAAAGAATCAAAACCAAAACAGAGGAAACCAAGAAGCAACGGGGACTTTCGGCTAACCATTTATTTCTATTCCACCCCAATTATGCCCACTAACAGATAGTTGCTTCTCTTCTGGTGTGATTCCAGTGTTCTTCTCAATGAAATTAATCAGGTTACTAACATCCTGGAAAGTAAAGGAACAAAATAAAATGGAGTTAAGGCATGCAAAGATTTTAATCATCGGAGAGAATCATAGAAACTGGCACATATAAAGTCTATTGGAAAAACTATAAAGATCTGCTGTCTTATTTGTCAACATCTTAAGTTAGAAATGGAAATTATGTACAACTAATTTCCTTTCAGATAAAAGGAGAGAATGTAACCTGTTCACGAAAGCCAAAAAATCTGTAACAGAGGCCCTCCTTCGTCCCAACAGTAAGCTGATAAGATTTAGGAATCCTCATCCAAGCCACAGAAGTGATGTCACCTTTATCAACCTCAATGATCTTTCCTCCTCCTTGCTTCTTCCACGCCAAGCCTCCTGAGTAAAGTTTGAACTGCCCAGGGTTCTACGACACAAGCCAAGAATTTCATCAGTTGCAATAACACATAAATAAAATAAATCGAGAGTTTATTCGATTTTAACTACACTCTGTCCTTTTTTAGTGAAAAAATGAAGCCTTGAAGATGCACAATTCTAACCGCAAAAGATCGAACAAGTTTCTACTGATAAAGCTAGCATGATAGGAATAACTAAACAAGCGCACATTCAAACCAAAAGTATTATGAAAATTTGAAAACTATATATCTCAATGAAAGGTGCAGTGGCAGCGCAAGTATCACAAGTTGGTGCTCCTTCTGTTCAACACGGGATGCAATTATATATATACATGATAAAAATACATACTGTTGTCTTAGAATTGACCGAAAAAAACTAGAATTTTCAAAGAATTAAGATATAAGGCTAAATTGCTTAGGCAACGCCTATTAATTGTTCCATTGCCTGTTCGTTCCCACAAAAGAATTTCTCAAAATTCCAAACACACTATTCGAATAAACCCTAATTTATGATGTCGAATAAACCCTAACTTGCGATCTCTAGATAAATCAAACACATAAATCTCTACGCACAAAATCAAACACACTGCAGCCTGATGAGACGCCAACCAACAAAATTCCAATTCAGAAAACCAACAACAAAGTATCAAAACTGACACATGGATCATCAGAGACACTATCGCCATTAAATCAAAGCCAAAGCCTAACAACAGGGATGGATTCCTAGAGCAAAAAGAACGGAATCGACAACTCACGCCGCCGCCACGGCCGCCGAGCGAGATGTTGTTGAAGTGGTGGCCGTCCATCGTTTCCCTCGCTGGCTGTCACGCGCACAACGATCGCCGTTGAAAGAATACTCCAGATTCGCTCTCTCGCCTGGTCTCACCTCCGCGCCCCCTCGCCGCGGTGTGTGCGCGTCGCCTCGCGTGTGGCTCCAACTGGTTGGAAATTGGAATGTATATATGCATGCATGCGCTGCGACTGCTACTTTCTTTCTTCTATTTTCTCATTTGACCTCTTCTGTAGCGTGGAAGCCGGAGAGAGGCAATGAAGATTCAGTTCAGGCGAGGAAGTGGAATGGACGAGGTGTGAAGCCGATCTGCATCTGCGTACGTGGGAGGCTGGGACTCTCGTGCGGCGCGAGGAAGGCCTGGCGGCGATATCAAGTCACGGTCAGCGGACTAATACGAAGAGGCACGACGCTTCGTGGCCATTGCATGCGTACTATTTTTAGAAGGATTGGCTGATCTGTGATCTGCTCCTTGGGCCCTCCTTCTTGGGCCCCCGGCGGTCGCCTCAGTTGCATGCCCCTGCAACAGATGATGCAAAACACAAAATAGATCCTGCATGGATTTTCCGGCGTTATGCTTTAAGTGGTAAGCGACGTTCTCGTCGACGACGAGGCGCCTACGGTGACTTCGAGAATCTCCAGATCTGCCGGCTGCCCAGTTCTTTGGAGGTACTCATAGGGGCAGGGTTTGCGTGTGTGTTCATAGGGGTGAGTGTGCGTGCGTGTTGTGAGTGTCTGCGTTTATCTTTGTGTCAAAAAAAAAAAAAAAAAAAAAAAAGATCTGCATAGTGTTTTTAGGTGTCAAAAAAACAGCCTCCAAATGAAGAAGAGGCAACTAGGACATGCATTTTGTGTAGGGGACTAACTAGGAGGCATATTTGGATCGTTTCCTTGAGAGAATGCAAAGCTCCAGCGTGCTTGTAGTGGTGGGCCCGACGGAGGGAGGGAGGGAGACTGGCATCGTTTCCGTGAGCGCTTTCTTTTTGCCTTCACCGTTGGAGACGAGCTTTTGGGTTTGTGCACTTCTCCTTTCGGGGAGATGAAAACGGCGTATAGGTCTCCTATTTTGCATCGCATTGTTGGAGACGACCTTAGGGCCGGCTCTGTGCGGTGCATGGCAGACGAGGCGGAAATAAATAAGGGTAGAGCCGGTTTTTTTTTGGTCAAACACCTCTTAGCTTCATGGGTGAAGCTGTTCTTTTCTTCCCCTCTCATGAAGGATTAGAGTAGAAGAGAGCTGAAAAAATTAGCTTAGCTCTCCTACATTTCTCTCATATTAAGTTTATACGGCAGCGGTTCCAGTAGCGTTGTACGGCATGAAGTTGACGACGGGCAGATCGTTTCAGAACAGCCCAAAACACTTAGAGAGTGCTCATGAAGTTATTTTCAAAAAAAAAACATTTTTTAACGGAACAGGTCTCCCCTTTTTAATTAAATGAAAGAATGTTAATGTACAAAGTACACAACAGCCAGGCTCAAGGAAAAGAAGTAAAATCAAAATTACATATAAGACTCTCTCCAAGACTCTCTCAAGGCACTAAGGAGATGTTGTCTACTTGTCTTGGCCTTGATACAAAACAAAGGGAAGCTGAGTTGTCCCGTACCAAACGAGCCCTAAATTATATGGATCATGTTGGTGATAGGTGTCGTGTGGCAGGGTGAATAGATCAAACCTCCATCACTGACAAGCTTTAAAAAACCTGCATGTAGTGCTTGTGATCCTGCGCGCGCGGGTGACTCGCGCCAAAATCCTTCCTCTCCTTTCTATTTCTCAGTCGGCGGTGGCTCGGCCTCCATAGTCCTTCCTTGTTCGACGCCGATGTCTGCTCCCTTCAACGCCCGAGATGTCGAGCTCGTCGGGCAGGGATTTTAACACGTGCGAACTGTGATCATCTATATGCATATTATGTTCCTTTGAATATGTCGTTGTTCTGGAGAATTGGATCCATTTGGACTTGGTTTCTCTGAATGTGCCGATTCTTTCAAAAAAAATTGGATGGCATGCGGTTGCTGAATGTGGTGACTTTTTCCGGGAAACTAGATGGCTTGCCCTTTCTAAATGTGAATGATGATTTCGCTACATTTCAGAGTGTGCTGATTTCACACTCAAAGACGAATAGCCTGTTTATGCATGTAGTTTATTCAGGCACATATGGCAGTAAGTTAAGTTGATAGCCATTCTTGAATCATTTTTCATTAATCAACAACTGAACAACACAATGGTGTATAAAGTTTATATTCATCATTGACTTTGGCTACCACTTGTCTTTTCAGTTGTCTGTATACAGATTCCAGTTTCCTAGAGGTGAGCTCCCGTCTCTAGGTTGTACATGCCCTTAGCATCACCAGAAATTCAGAAGCTGCTTGGTATGTGATAGTACCAATGATTGTATTGATCAAAGACAAGAAACTGTTTCACAGTACATTGTTCTATTTGATGCTTGTTACAGGCCCAGCACATTTGAGCGATCAGAGAGAGAGAGAGAGAGAGACAGAGAGAAAATTCAATCACCTTGCCTATATATATAAAAAAATAGGTCCATTAAACAGCCTCAGCTCATAAATTTCCCCTATGCTACTCGTGGTTATCGAATGACCTAGCACACATGTCAGGATCCTGTGAGGAACCGAATATGACAGGAGGATAAGTAGGAATTTGAGAAGAAAATGAGTAGGAAAGAGAGGTAAGGGCTCAGGTGAAGAGGAAGAGAAGAGAAGTAAATGTATTTTTTTATCAATCCATTCTCACTTCCATAACAGGCGTACTGGGTATTTATACTGTTTTAGGCCCTGGCCAAAGAACCAAAGAACACTGGGTGCAAAATAACACCCATCCAGCAGGTGTAGGGCCTACAGAAACAGCACCCATATCCACAGGGTGTAGGGCGGAACAGCACCCACATCCACCAGTTGTAACCTAATCTGATTTTATAAAAGGAATAATCTGGGATGGGACTGTAATTTGAATAACAGAGCATTTATGACTTTTATATATCAGCATGAGACTAATCTATGACCGTGTTTACTTGTAACCAATGGTTATGGAAATTGAGTGTATTTGAATATTCACACCACTGGTCAGGAAGATGCCTTGGAGATGTAACAATGTTACTCAAAATGGATCAAGTGCGCGTACAACATGAATATTATGTTGATAGTGCAAAAAAGGGGATGAAACATAACCTTTACAATTACTCAAAATGGATCAAAGTGAACATTCACAACATGAATATTATGGTGATAGTGCAAAAAAAAAAAAAAAAAAAAAGGGGGGGGGGGGGGGTGGGGTGGTGAAACATAAGCTTTACAATTACTATATTTGTAGTACAGAGACAAGTCAATCCTCAAACAGTTACTTTTTTTTTTTCAACAATCAATCCATCAGGTTACAGAAGTTTTTTTAAACTTCAAACAGAATTTGCTCTTTGTATATTATGTTTTACTAAGAAATGTCTGCAGAGACTGAGGAAATAAGGAAAATTGGTGATAGCCTGATAGGAGACAGCTCTTTTCACTATGCATTACTGTGTTATTATATTTCATTTATAAGACCGGTGCGTTTCAGTGCACATCACTATGCAACTATTTATCACCAGGAGTATTTGGGCCTCATCAATAGAAATTTTAATGTATCATTTCTTCGTTTGAAACTCAGATTCAAATTCCTTTTGTAGCCGATCATGTGACTCCATTCTAGCCGCTAGTATAACATCACTGATAAAACTCTTATCTGGGAATTCGTCCGGCACAAGGGTTCTGTATACATCAAACTGCATATCTGCGTCTTCTTTTCTGTCTAAAAGTGCATACACAATGCCCTGCACAACCAACACCACAGACAGACAAAATGCACATTCAAAGTCAAAACAAAGGTACTTCAGGACAAATCAAACTCAGTAAAATGTCAAAGCGTACCTGGCAAAGATGAGACCGAAAATCTCGAGGATCCTCATTTATAAGATTTTGTAGTTTCTCAGATGCAACATCCAACTGACCCTGTGCCATCAAAAGTTGCATTTAGACACCAAAAACTGTCATGGTCTCAGATTTCCATCCTATTTGAATAAATGTTACCATGACAACATGCATTTGTGCGATCAAAAGTTTTATGTTGCGCTCTTCCGGGACCCTTTTCTCTGAAGCTGCAAGCTGCAAAGCATTCTCAAGCATTTCAAAAACAGAAGCACCTTCATTTTTCTTCTGCATACACAGTGCAAGTCCCTGCAAGACAGCAAGAGTGCAAGGTGTTACCAGACATGAGGAATTACCAATTACTTAGAGAATGTCACAAGGATGGGATTATTATAAAGAGCAAGTTTTAAAAGTCTAAGACAAGATCGGTGTTGAGAATTCTGCTCATGCCTGAACACAAAATGTCGAGCAGGCACGTAAGTAGTAAAGAACCTGCTCTGCTTCATTTCTCAGGAAATCAAGAAACATATTATAGTTGCAATCTATCATGTAAAAATTGCAATACTTAACATAATCAGTTTTTGTAACAACTTAATCTGTCAAATTTACAAAGCTAACCTAATCAGTATATAACATTGTAAAACTACAAAGTAGTGCTAACAACAGCAGCCCTTTTAGTTATTGCTTCCTACCATCTTAATGAGTATTCAATTATGTGACCATTAAGAGTTGACTGTGGCATGAATCTCCCTCCAGATTCTTTTTATATTAGAAATTGCTAGCAAGTGGAGGAAAATGCATATTCATTTCCTTTTGAGGAAAGTCAAGCATCAAGCCATCAAGACAACTTTTTGACAACTTTTAGGGACAACTCAAGCATAGCTTTTTAGAAACAACTTGCAGCAAAATGCAGAATTATGTATGGAATCAAATCATGGCACCGTTTCTCATCCCTCATCAGTAATGCCGTATTTCAATTGCAAGTGGCACCATCAGTAATGCACGCTATACCCACATGGAGAGCCCGGACGAGGAGGGGCTCCTCTGCCAGGAGCTCCCTGAACTGATGCTCAGCCTCGGTGAGGTCCCCTTGAGCTCGTTCAGCTGCGCCACCATCAGCCGCCACTCCACCTCGCTGGGCTCTGCGTCACGCAGCTGCCGCGCGTACCGCAGCGCCCCGCCCCAATCCGCGCGCCTCATCTTTGCGTACAGAGCGCACTTGAGCGCGTCCACGTCGCCAGGATTGCGGCTCAGAATCGCCGAATACATTCGCGCCTTCTCATCTTGCTCTTCGATTTCTTGGAGTTGCTGGGTCGGCGCGGGAGCGCAGGCGAGGGCGGGGAGTGAGCGGACGCCGGAGAGGGAGAGGAGGCCTGCGACGAGCACGAACAGGAGCGTCCTCGAGGTGGAGACGATGGAAGAGAGAACGCTCTCGGTCGGGGTCTTGTTCGAGGAGGAGGTGGAGAGGGAGGGGATTCGGGAGAAGCGCGGAGGTTTGAGATGAACTCGGGAGCGGTGGGGCTTGAGGCGGAAGGACAGGGAGGCGCCGTTGGCGCGCTGGCGGTGGATGGGGAAAAGGGGTGAGGAAGCTGAAGGGGTGGTGGTAGGCAAGAAGAAGCTCATCGCCATGGCCGAGGATTTGGCGGGTGAGAGCTGTGAAGAAGAGGAGGGCGGCAGGGCCTTCAACGATTCTGGAATATGCTGCTAAATGAAACTGGGAAAAAGGGGAGAAAGACCTACTTTATAAATGCATGGATTCAGAGAATATGAATATTTGTACGGACCAGTTTAGTTTTTTTGGAGAATTGAAAAGCAACATTCATTTACAAATGTAAGTGAAATGTTAGTCTTTGAGATCAGATGTGCTGCAATACAACTTGTGCTTGACTGCTTATTTATGCTAAGAAGATGGAATTTCAGGAGTTCCTGGATATATTTCAATTTCAATAAATTTCGGAGGAGTTCCGGATATACTTCAATTTGAATTGTTCAGTAAAGGTTCACTTGGGATCCTGACCATGCCCAAACACATCCTAATCAAATTCGCTATGTGAGTGACGAAGGCCAGGACTTAAAAAGTTCGATCGTCACCTCAACTGATACCTTCAGTTTGACTGGTAATTTCCCTCGCAATCTGAAGTGACCAGGCCGAAATACAAAAAATATTTTCAGCGTAGGCAAGCCAAGTTCAATGGAATAAGATAAACACAAAGTAATCTCCCAGATGTAACTTCAAGGACACATCTCACTACGTGATAAGCTGTTGAGCTTGTCAAATGAAAATGTAATCACAAGCAACCACATCTTTCCCTTCAGGGTTGCAGTTTGGTGACAAACAATAGCACATTTTGCAGTTATTATGCTACTGAAACTTGGAACACTGCAGTTTTCCTGAACATCTCACTAGCCTCAGGTCTAATTGCTTGAATCCTTTTTGTACATCTCAGGCTTCAGAACTCCGACATATGGCAGGTTACGGTAGAGCTCGGCATAATCCAAACCGTAGCCAACAACAAAGTAGTCTGGGCACTGAAATAAGAAAAAAAAATTGGGATTTAGAAACTGGATGACACCGCGCGCCTCCAAGCTTAGGACCATCCATGCATTTTAGTCATAATATAAAGGGCGGCCCAGGATTGTTTTAAATTTTCATTCAGTAGTATATATGTTTTTATTTTGAAGAAATTCAGAACTATAATTGTTACTAAAGAAAGATGCAAACTACATACTTATGTAACTTGCTACTTAACAATATAACATTTTGTGGAAATATTTTCAAAAAGTGCACGCAATACAGAGACTGGTGGTATTCTTACCTCAAAGCCTCGATAGAATTTTCCATCCCCCACTAGCTGAACACTGACTTTCCTTCTTGCTGGTTTGTCAAGGAAAGTGCAAACCGATATGAATGATGCACCTTTCTTCTCCAAGTGAGCAATGAGACAGGACAGAGTATTCCCTGTGTCCACAATATCTTCAACCTACCCAACATACAAAATCATTGTCAAATTCCATATACCAGCTCAAACAGACTCACCAAGATCTAGGAAGTCATCTCAGATGATTATAGGAAGTTAGGACTACGAAATAATAATCAGAAAGACTTATTAACATAATAAAAAATTATTTTGAAAAATTTTTCCCAAAAATGCAAAGCAAATTTCTCAATGGAATACTATTCCTATAGACATGTAAAACATAAATCAAACAACAGTTTAATAATTCCCTTGGTGCCTATATTTTAGACCCGCATGACAAGACTGCATACAAGGGCAAATTGTGAATGCTGCACTTAAGTTCAAAATTGGCATATACTCTACACAAAACTATTTCATTCAGAGTAGCTGTAAATGCCCCACTTCAAACAGGCACTCTGTAGACTGCACTAACTATATATGTGACCTTTCCAGCTGATTATTTACAAACAGTGCTCATTCTGAAACAATCTTATACGCCTTAGTGTATATCCTCGCCTTTTCTCCTATATTGTACATTGTTAGGTCAATGATTTCTGTTCCTAGTCTAGACAAAAAAAATCATAATAATAATAAGTTTGCATCATGTTTGGGACAGCCATTCTAAATTCCTACTGCTATCTGGGAACATGAAACTCAGAAACAAGACTATCTACTGAATAACTGAGTGAAGGTAAACAATTCTTCTAGAGTCTAGAGGAGGTCACGTGAATTATTGTCCATCGAGTCCGTCCACAAGCAAATGGCGGGTACCAACCAAATCAAATGATGCAAGCCAAACCAATTCTTGGTACAGGACACCACCACAGGATAAGTGCAAAGGATACGCCAACCCACACACACACACACACACAGGCGATTCACGAGTCGCCGCCGCTCACCACGACGACGTGTTTGCCGGCCACGTCGACCTTGAGGTCGGCGGTGATACGTGGCTTGCCGCTGGACTCGGTGCCAGCGCCGTAGGACTCGACGCGCACGAAGTCGACCGCGAGCCGCACGTCGACGCGGCGGACGAGGTCGGCGAGGAAGAGGAACGCGCCCGTGGCGACGCCCACGACGACGGGCGGCTCCGGCAGCGCGCGCAGGTCGGCCGCGAGCTCGGCGGCCACCTCGCCCACGCGGGCCGACACCTCGGCCTCCGTCCACAGCACGTAGTCGATGCCGGCCTCGGCGCTCACCATGGCGCCCCCGGCGGCGGAGGAGGGAGGGAGGCTAGGGTTGCGTGCCGGCGGCGGGCGCGGAGCGCGGGGAATTATTGGGCCGGCGTTGTTGGTGCGTGGTGGAAGAAGTGGCGCGGTCGCGGCGCGGGTGGAATGCCGTGTTGGTAAGCAACCGTGCCAGGGTTCCGGAATCCTGCGTCGTCACCACGACCATGTTTTTGGTGTTGTTGGCCATGATGAGCGATGGTACTCCTGGTGACCTGTGTTTGCTGACCTGATATACATTGCCATAAATATACTTTTTTTTTGACAAAACTTGATTAAACTTTGTGGTGGTACAATACAATTAAGGTGTAGTTCATGAGATGGTTAAAATGTAGTGCAAAACCGGGTTGAGTAATTCTTCTCAAAAAAAAAAAAAAAGGGTTGAGTAATTCTACTCGAAATGACATTTAAGGTTAGTTTAGTATAAGGTCAAGGGGGTACTTTTAGGAACTTTTAGGCTTTAGCAAAAGGTTCTAAAAAAGTCCTTTTGTTTGTTTTCCTAAGTATTTTTAGGAACCTTTTTAGGCCATATTTGGATAATTAGTGCTACAACTTTTTTTAGCCAGAGTACTTTTTACAAAAGTATCTAGAGTAAGGTATTTTTATAGACTTTTAATAAAAAAAAAGTCCCTCCTAAGATTAAATGGACTTTTTTAGTCTTAACTCCAAAAATCCCTACAATCCCAACACATAAAAAGTCACTAGAACGAAACACCGCCTAAATGTACAGAGAAAGGTTTCAAATCCATACTCTCACATAACACATTTCGAGTGGTGAATCAGAACCACTTTATGGAATTTCGAATGGTAAATCAGAACCACTTTATGGAATTATTTGATTAGTAAGTAGAGTAGACAATTATTATTTTTTCAATATAAGATCATATATATTCATATATTATAAAGAAAATATGCTTTAAAAATCGTAACTTTTTGTGGGCACCTCGCGGCTTGTTGTTTTCCGGTGGTTGTCGCCGGCGGGGCTGTTGGTACGAGGCAGAGGCGGGCCCAGGTCCGGCGACCCTGGCTGGTCTTGCACTCTTGTCTTGCCTCGCCAATCTTCATCCGCCCTGGCGCCCTCCCGGCGTGCTCGCCTTGTTCCCGTGCGGACACGGTAGAGGCTAGAGGGGCCGCCGCCGCAAGTCATTCATACGCCGGTGTCGGTGCTCTTCTGCGGCCTTGGTGAGCTCCCCATCCTCCCAGGCGCTGTACCTCTCCCCCATCTGTACTACGCTGCACAGCAGTCGGCCCGCTTCCTGTGCGGGTTGCCTTCAGCTCAATAGCACAAAGGAATTTAGGAACTAATTTTTTTGTGTTGATTGGTATGGGAGAAGATAGGGAGAATGAGTTTGGGATTAGAATTTGTGTGGATTTGGGATGGAAGACAAGGGAAAACGAGATTGAGATGGTGATTAATGCCGATTTTTGGAGAAGTGCTCCTTTTTTCCATTTAGGAAGTGATTTTAGCATTGAAACGTCTATAATTGCAGCATTGAGTAACAATTTCAGCATAGAGAAAACGATCTTGTTGTTGAATCAAAATACAGATGTGCTTTTTTTCCCCTTCAAACCTGTATTTTGGTACACATAATACTAGATGTCAGTAGTGTGTGTCAGTTAAAAAAAAAAATCAATTATTACCGTGTGCTCAATTGTTTCAGGACGTTGTAGGCAATTTTTGCAATCAGTAAAGTGTGCTCAGGTTTTGTATTGCCTGAACATAGAGTAGATGATCCATTCTAGAGACAATTTTTCTATCATGCCAAATGTGTTGATGAATATTTCTAGTATTATGCTTTTGATTTAGATTCTACTAGGCGCTACGAATCAGTTTTACAAAGGAAACTACATAGTTTACTGCTCCCTCTCAAATTGATCGAGACAATTACAAAATTTTGAATATCAACACATTGTAGGCAAACAAGATTTGAAGGATGAGAGTTGACTAGTCCGTTCGGGTGTTAATTGATATGGAGGAGAAATATTTTAGAGTGGATGGCCAAATGAAGATATAGAAGGTGAAATTTGAAGTGTGTCCAGATGCTCTCGCCATTAAAAGGTTCGGACAGATGCCATGGGCTGTGGCCTGGGGGAGTGACAAAGGGCCTGCTTGGTTCCTCTCCTAGTCACTGTGTAGCCTTGCCTAGAAAAGATGGAGAGCATTATCTGAGCATCTTGGGACTTGTACGGAGGAGTTTTTCATTGCTGCTTAGGAGAGCCAAATTGGCTCCCCTGGCTAGGCAAGATTATTTGCTTGCGCCAGCCAGGTCAAGCAGCCCCGAAGTGTTACAGCTCATTTCTACCCTTGTTGGCTGTATGAGTGTCCATTTTGGCCCTGCCAAGATATACAGTTCTGGTAATAACTAAGTGCTACAGCTCATTTCTAATTTTTAGTAAAATAATAAATAAATATGCTCCAAACTTCACATGGCCATCTGATGCAAAAAAAAAAAGTACTACAAACCTAAGCCCATGTCCTGTAGTTGTTCTTCTCCCCATTCTGCTTTTGTCTTGTCACACAAATCACATCACTGGCAACCTGGTGCTCACTGGGGCTCCTTCTTGCTGACCTTCTCGTGTGTCTGTCATACCCTGTATAAATCCATCTGGGCTTGTACTGATTTCTTCTTTTCCTGGTAAGGAAACCATAGCTCACCAGGATTGATTGTTTCTAAGGATTAGTTTGTTTTTTTTTTTTTTTGTTTTTGTTTTTGTAAACAATCTATTCCTGCCTATCTTTTGTGTCAATCAAATCCAAATCTTTATTCCAAACGCTGCCTAATTCATATGCCCCGTTAAGTCAGCCCTCTGAACATTTGGCTTTCACATATGTAAAAAGGTACATCAAGAACATGTTCAGGTTCGTCAGGATTGTTCAGATGCTGATGCGTTGGTTTAGGTTTCAAAAACATGTTGTATGACTCTAGATTTCTAGAAAACTAGAAAGTGCATCTGCAAGCATTTCGTAGCTTAACCGACATTGAAGCTGACTTTTGTTGCTCATTTGATTACCTGTTTCTTGAACAAATTAAAGAACTCGTTTGTATGCATGGATTTGTTTGGTTCTACCATTTTTCAATAGCATTTATTGGTTGTTATCGGAAAAAAATAGCACTTATTGGTTTTACTGCAAACTTAATCTTTTGCAATCTCAAACTTGAGTGATGGTTGATAGCAATAGTGCCATTGAGTAGTTTGTGCACTTTAAATCACTATGCAAGGCGTTCTTCAGATATAAAAGACTTTACGTATTACATGTTACATGTACTTTTATATTTTATTATGCAGTGTACCATGAAGAATCTGTTTACTGTACTCGGTACCATGTTTTAGCTGATTTGAAATGATTGTCTGGCGGATATTTTGCAGGAAGGAGTATCCAGGTCTTGATGATGATGGAACCAAAACATTCAGCTGAAATGTCCAAGTAAATTTTCTTGACTACCCTTTTGAGTAAAAGGGATTGCAACTTTAGCTCATTATATAAGCTAAAAAAAGAGATCTGCAGGCATCTGGAGAAGCAGAATCAAGCACTAATGGGAACATACCGAGCAATGTCTCATGAGTTGCATAAACTTCAGGTTTATCCCTGATTGTATAAGCTTTTAGATACAATCTAGAAGAGTGATATCTGTACATTCTAATTTGTGTCTGCCATTTTTACAGGTAGAAGAAGAAGCAATCATGCACAAACTGTATGAACTTATGTCTGTAGAAGGTCTCCTTCCAAAGGTACAACTTCTTTTTAAGATTTCATGATATATGTATTACTCATAAAAAAAATGATAAATGATTCCAAAGGCCCCAAACTGCTGGAATCTCGTTCTGTACTGAATAATATCATGGAAAAGACAGGAGAATAAGGTGAAATTAACATGTCATACTGCCAAAAAAAGAAAAGAAAAAAAACCTCCCATGTTCTGGCCATATGCTAGTCTGTGGTTCTTACCAAATTCTCTTCTGCTTAGTTCAGTCTTTCACTTCATCTTGAACTGCTAAATGAGTAGCATATAAAAAAAAAAGGAAATGCATATTTTTTTTTTTTGTGAAGTGCTGACATGTTTCGTGGATTAGTTCTCTGGACTAAGCTGAAGTACCAGGTTCCTAACAATCATTTTACAGCCCTATATATATGTACATATGTTGCTGGCATTCCCATAAAGATTCACTGATTCAGTGACTCGTGTAAACAAAAAACTATGGTACTACCAATATCGTCCCTACAGCTTCTTTTTCTATGGCATAATTTTTGTCAGACTACATGCTTGGTTTCGATTAAATTGCTTCTTGAATCTTAGGTGCTAAATGAACAGTGGTTCCAGGATTTCTGTTCTTTGCCTCATTTTTCTATGTCACTCCACTTCAATGCTGCTCTGCCTCATGTAACCAGCTTGTACTATTAATAAATGCAGCGCAAGAAAGAAAAGTGTTTGAAGAGTGATGTCAAGGAATCAACTGTGGTAGGAAAACAAAGGACAGAACCATAGAAAGTAGACTTCAAATTGCTATATATGACCTGATGACTGACTTTGAGTTCAGTTGAAGACTAGATGGCGCCTATCTTCTCCAATGCCATACTCTGTCACTGCAGCTCAAGTTTCCCCTATGATTTAGAAATTTACTTGAGACTTCAGATGTTTGTATGTTCTAGTATTTTCCTAACTGCAGATGGAAACTTGAATCTGATCATTTGTATTTGTATTGGGAGGAATCATCTTATCGTTTATCTGTTGCGACCAGATTCTCGTTTTCCTTTCCACGCTTTTGTCATGAAAACACTTTGAGTGTGATAGATTTTTATGGATTTGTCAAGTTTCTATCTGTATAGTGCTATCAGAATCTTTAGATGCCAAATCCGAAATCAAGTGTTCAACTATTCTTTTGACTACGCCAAAACATTTTGAGCATTGGTCTAATATTCTCTTGCTTTTTTTTTTTTTTTTTTTTTTTTTTGAATCGTCTCTTGCCTTTTACTTTGTCCACGCTAGTTACGTAAGATCAGTATCTAGCAGGCAGAACTTGAGTTTTCAGAACCAAAGAGGACACAATACAACAAGAGATGTTACCTTTACTTATTCAGCAGGCAGCAGAACCAAACAGGGACACTCAATAAGAAACAATACTGTAGATGTTAACTTTACTTTATTCAGCAGTGCAGAATAATCAATATATTAAATTATGATTTGATCCTAAACAACAACATCAGAGTGGCGCAGCGGAAGCGTGGTGGGCCCATAACCCACAGGTCCCAGGATCGAAACCTGGCTCTGATAAATTTCAGTGGGCTTCCGATTTTTTTTGTTCCCTTAATTTTCACGTTGCTGTTCTACTTCTGCGGCCTTCGTATTTTTTTTTTTTCCTTGTCAAAAAAAAAAAAAAAAATCTAATATTTTAACTTTGCTGTTTCAATACTTCAAAATGCGGCCATCTCGCAATTATATATTAAAATAGGATTAATATTTATATTACATAATTAGTATCGTTGGAAAGATCTTTTGATCTAGTTTTTTTAACAAATTTATTTGGAGATTTAAATTTTCACATATTTTCTACATCCTAAACCCAAAACGTCGTTTACCATACCATATAAAAATGCAGGTGTCTTGAATGCCCAGAAATAGCTGAATATATCACTTTGCTGTTCTAGTTCAGTAGGCTCCTGATTTTTACCTTTTTTTTTGGCTGAAATTTTCCCTTTCAGTTCTAGCAAATACCATAAAAATGCAGGTGTCCTGAATGCTCAGAAATAATAAGAATAATAATATTAATATATTTGTGTTTCACTTGCTTAGTTCACGTATAGTTGAATAATTATCAGCCGGTACCTTTTTTAGAATCAGCTCACATTTAGAAATGAGCAATGACCGCTTTTTTATTTGAGGCAACTTTTCTATTAGATGTTCTTCCTCCAACACAATTTTTTTAACAACATGATTTTTATGGAACCAAGCTGACACTTTGTGACCCAACATATCAACTATCATCCTTCAGAGATGCTTATACAAGTAGAGTTTGCATACATGTTCTCATAGGGGTGTGTGTATATGTGCGTTGTTGTATTGCAATCTAAAAAAATGTATTGATACAATACAAAATTCGAAAAAAAAAAGTGTATTGAAAAATTTAAAAAAACTGCCGAGTGTGGTATCTTTGTGATTTGGTTTGAATTAGACAAATTTAGGCTATAACCTAGGGTGATCTCAGCATGTGTGGATGTCTTTGTTGTATCAGGTGCAGTTTGTTGGCATAGTGTTAATGTATTTGTTGTACAAATGTGGAAGTGATTCAATGTAGTCCTAGTGCCTTAGGGACAAAACGTAATGGGATGTGTTTGTTGTTGAATGAATGAATAAAATATCTAAGCTATTTTGTCATTCAATTTGCTCAATAGTTTCCTTTGAATTTGTGCTTCATTTTTTCTGAATAATAGTCACATTTTGGCAAGAACTTAGTTGTATTTTGTCTGAATTTTAGCAGCATTTTCATTTGGCACAAGGTGACACACTTGAGAAAAAATGTTTACTGAATATGATCATAAGTTTGATAGAATCTAAGAATCTAAACAATAGTCCATTCACCAAATATTAGCATCGTCACGGCACAATTTGATAGAATTTTGGCACAACTTTAATATGAGCAGCATTATGTCCTATGTGTAAAAAATTTAGAAAATTATAAAATAAGTAAAGAGTTATAGATAGAGATAAGATGTCATAACAAAATAAATAATATTTATCAAAAAATTGTACAAGGGATGGTTATATATAGTCCAAATAGTATTCACCACATGCCACATATGCCATGTGCTAGAGGAGCCATCAAAGCCTCTAGAGCTTGCCATATTGTAGATTTAGATAAAATACATAATGACGTACTCCCTCCATTTCAAATTGGACAAAGTTCAATTTTTATAGTCCATATATCACCACATTATTTTTCTATGCACAAGGTTTTAGAGCTTGCCATAGATGCATTAGAAAATTATAAAATGATGACGTAGTTTGGAATAAGAAAAATAGTTTAGAATAGATGCTGATTAAAAAAATTTGTAATTGCACCAAAATAAAATACCTTTTACATTCCTAAGAGATACGTGTTGAGCTATAACCATCGAACAAAATTGAACAAGTTTTTTTTTTTTTTGGAACATAACCTTCATTTCCCAAAAGAATTCAATACGATCAACAAGTTGTAAAATTTGCCTAGCATGATTCGTCTAAAAAGTTGTTCCTCATTTTGGCTCCACCTACCATTACACACCGAAGGAATCGCGTGTCAACGGACCAGACGATACTCCTCCGTTGATCCTCTCATCTCTACCGTTGGTTGACCGAGATTGTTGGAACGCGAAACAAGCCACGCTACGCAAGATGCACCGGAACCCTCGCGCCGTCATCCGCGCCGCCGTCTCCCTCACCCGCCCGGCCGCCGCCGCCCCCGCCGCGGCGGCCCTCCAAACCCTGCCTAAAGCGACGCCCTCGCCCGCGTTTGGAGCGTGGCGGCGACACCCGGCGGTGGGGCCTTCGGGCAGCAGCAGCGTGTGCCGCAGCCGCGCCTTCTCTTCCTCCGCGGCGGACTACGGCAGGACCTGGACGAGGTGAACCGCAAGTTCGCGGAGGCGCGGGAGGAGATCGAGGCGGCCATGGAGAGCAAGGAGACGGTCTACTTCGATGAGGAGGCCTCCATCGCGCGCGACGCCGCCAACGAGGCGCTCGACGCCTTCGACGCGCTCCTGGCGCGCCTCCCGCCCGCCGACGCCGACGCGCTCCGCCGCTCCATGGGCCTCAAGATGGAGCAGCTCAAGGCCGAACTCAAGCAGCTCGAGGACTAGGCTGCCTGCCCGAAGGTTTGAGTTTCCGGAGGGAATTTGGGCGGAATTGGTTATAGACATGCTCTTTCCAGATCAAGATCCCTAGGTGTTCCGATTGGTGAATAAATTTAGCCCAACAATCTGTTGCATTGCCTGTTTGTTCTTCTTGGTGTTGGTGAGAGGAGACCTGCCCGGAGCTAATTTGTAATGTGCCTGGTTTACCACCTTTTCCCTACTGTTGTAGGCCTTACATTGATTATCATAGGAGAAGCTAAATCAATGCGCTCCTTTGTTTGGATTAAGCTCTATTTCTATTTTTTCTTTCTTAATTAATGTCTAGTGCAGCATGGATACTTCGTTGCTCAGTATCGGTTTCTGATGATATTGGCAAAATTTTGAGCTACTTTGTCTTGTGTTCCTGAAATCAGGTTTTTCTAAGCCTTACACGGATACACATTTTACTGAAAAATAGGAAAAGCTAGACTATTGATGTTTCTCCTGTGCAAACACTGAACTGCATATGCATGATTGCTTGCTCTTAATGCTTCGCGCTCTTTTCAGAACTTGAGGTATTTACTTCAAGCCTTAGGTATATACATGTTCTTTTTGAGATTGAGCTTCCTGGGTGTTCCATTTGGTGAATAAATTTAGCACAACAATCTGTTGCATTGCCTGTTTGTTCTTGGTGAGAGGAGATCCAGCGCTACTAATTTGTAATGTGCCTGCTTTACCACCTTTCCCTGACTGGCCACTGTTGTAGGGCTTACATTGATTATGAATTTATGATAGGACAAGCTAAACCAATGCATTCCTGTGTTTGGATTAAGCTTCATTTGTATTTATCTTGCTTAATTAATGTTTAGTGCAACATGGATACTTCGTTGCTCAGTAAAAGTTTGCCATGGTATTGGCAAAATTTTTAGCTACTTTGTCTTGTGTTCCTGAAACCAGGCTCTAAACCTTGCATTGACACACATTTTACTGAAAACAGGAAAAACTAGACCATTGATGTTTTTTCGTGTACAAACAATGCACTGGATTTGCATGCATGCTCTTAATGCTTCATGTTCTTTTCAAAACTTGGTATTTATCTTCAAGTCTTAAGTGAAGGAATGAAGCCATGTGAGATGATTTAAAGCTATAAGAACTTAAGTATCATGTGTTGAGTGATACATTGTTTGAACGACTACTGCTGAATCAGTTATTAACCTGTAATCAGCTTTAGAGATTTTATGCTATCAGCTCTAACTATCATGGCTTCTTGGGATATTGTTTGGACAAAATTGGTATATGCATGAGTCCTGATGCCTTGTGTAAATATGTTTATCCTTGGAATGAAGGAACCATTTTTTATATGCTGCTGCAGAATGTTTGAATGGTAAAATTACCAATTTAAAAATGGAAATTTGTTACAACACAGGACCTAAATGGTTGCACATGTGCTACTCTAATCCTCAAATGGGATATTGCCTCTAGATCTCTCTTCTCTGATTCTCTATAACGCCAGCTATGCACATCCTCAAATGGCTCTGCTGGTAAAGCAGATCTCTAAGCCCTGCACCCTCACCAGAAGGTGTGAGCTACTTCTTTCTGGTTGAGGCTATGCAGAGACAGAGGTATGTGGTTTGTGCAGCCAAGAGGGTGGATAGAACCATCGAGGTGTGACCTAAGAGCATGAAGGGCATAGTCAAGTGACATGTATTTTGTCTTGGCATGGAATGCAGGAGCTGAAGGTGGACTGCCTGAATCTTTGGATGCTACCTTTTTCATTTGAATTTCTGATTTCATGATTGGTTAGGGCCTGCTGGCTCCTCTGGAGGAGCCCTACCAATGTTTTGTAGGGAGGAGCTGTTTTCCAGTGAAAAAAACAAAGGAGCCCGAGCTGTTGTAGCTGGAGGAGCCGAGCCTTGCAAAGCACCCCCTTAAGTTTGTAGTCAAGTTTCAGAACACGTGAATTTGACTGCAACCTGCCCTTCAAGATGGCTGCAGATACTTGATGAACTCTATTGGTTCTATAGATGACAGTTATTGAACTTAGCTTTCTAGTACATGACTCATATTTCAACTTTTACTCTGGAAAAGATACAATGATATTGTTTTGTATTTTCCTTCATCGCAAAATACCATGTGTCCTTGCTACCAAAAACTTTTGTAAATCCGCATACAGCTCAGTTGGCAGAGTGGCTCATAGGGATTAGTGAACGCTCTCTTTGACTAATGACTATTGATACTCTTGAGCAGAGCGGTTCGGATGCTCTGAATTAATACTGTCTGCTTGCATTCTCAAAATTTCAGAGTTATTTTCAATAGTACTCATGTGATTCACACAATTCTGACGTCAAGGATCAACTCTAGGAAACCAATGGCATGTATTCTTTAGAACCTGGATCTAAAGTGGCATGTATTCTGAAATTCCTCTAGGAAACCAACTGCATTTAGATGCTGCTCGTCTCAGCATTTGGAGGGATGTCAAGGAATCATCTCCTCTAGGAAAACTGAGGACGGAACTATGGAAAGCAAGTTTCAATCTGCAATATGATCTAACATTTAGTTCAGCTGAAGAACTTGTCCAGTGCAGTTATCTGCCACCACAGCTCAAGTTTCCACTATGATTTAGTAGAAATTTTGTGGCAACTCCAGGTACTGGCAACATAATGTATTTTGATGGTATTTACCGATGCATACATTGGAATCTTCAATCTGTTCTGTGTGAATCATTTATCGTGACTGGAGTCATGATTCCAATGTACGCTTATCATGAGATTTCTGTACCTTAGCGCAGTTTGTTACCTGACGCTTTGGATTTGTAAACTTGGATGAGAATTAAGAAATGGCGAAATCAAGTGTTGAACGCTTTAAGTACACCAAAGCATAATACTCTCGTTATAAGCCATGCGGGTTGCTCAATTATCTGAAATCGTTGAAGTATCGAATATGAAGCTTTTTGTTTCCTGGGAGAAAGGAAGCAGGAGCACTGCTATGTCATATGAGAAGAAGAAGTACTCCCTCTGTTCTTAAAACTTGCAATTCTCGCTTCCCGAGAAAACAGTATTTTCAAACTGCGGCAATTATTTATTAAAATATATAAAAATTTTATAATAAGTAATTAGTATCATCGGAAAGATCTTTAAGTCTAGTTTTTTTAACAAATTTATTTGAAGATATAAATGTTGCACGTATTTTCTACAAACGTAGTCAAAGTTGAGTCGGTTTGACGGAACACGCTTCCCATAGTTGCAAATGAAATGGAACGGAGGGAGTATTCAGAAGCTATTAGGACAACAAAATCAAAGTGGCGCAGCGGAAGCGTGGTGGGCCCATAACCCACAGGTCCCAGGATCGAAACCTAGCTTTGATAAATATATTTTTTATTTTCATATACTACTTTTTTTTTTTTCTCATATGCTGGATTTTTCATTTTGCTGAGGACGTCGGAAATATTTTTGGACTTCCACAATTTATTCTTCTTTTTCATATATGCTGGATTGCTGAGGTCATAGGGGGAAAATTATCACATGAAGAGAATTGGATCAGCAGAAACATGAAGAAACACCTTTTATAGCACCATTATGTGAACCACATGTGCTGAAGTGGCATATGTTTTGTTTTGCATGGAATGCAGGAGCTGAAGGTGGATTCTCTGAATATATGAATTATATATGAGTGCTACTTTTGTTCTCTTGAATTTTGATTTCACAATTTGTTATTTTTTAGTCAAGTTTCAGAACACGTGAATTCGACAGCAACTTGTCCAAACTGAATGGTACGGTGTATTGAACTGCTACATGGCTTGCAGATTTTATCTTTTTTTTTAATGCAAAATACTATTGTCATGTGCCGTTAAGAGGGGCCCAAAAGGCTTGTCACAACCCTAAAAGGCCGGCCTAGCAGCCTAGGAGGGGGGAGGCCACGCACGCGTGCCACCCCGCCCGTCGCCGTCTGCCTTTATCGTGTCGTTTGCTTCCTCGTTAAGTAATCTTATTTAGGGATAAGGTAGAAATAGATTAGGAAATAAAAGAGATCTACTCCTCATGCAAGTTTTCCCAGGACTATAAATATAAGAGAGATATAATCAGTTGAATCTTAAGAAGAAAAATAAAGGGGTAATACCCAACAGCTTCAGCTCTCCAAGCCCTAGGCTCTCTCCCTCTCATACACGCCGCGCCCCAACCAACCCGCCGTAGCTGGTCGCGCTGCCGCTAGTGGCCGCGCCGCCGCCCCCACCTCGCCTATCTGCCGCCGCCGCTGCCCGCCGCCGCCGCCGCCGCCGGCTACCAGCGCCCGTCCACGCCTCCACCCTGCCCTACTACCATCACCTCTCTCTCTCCTCCCCAACCGGCCCCTAAGGCGGTGCCACCGCCAGCACCGCCGCCCACGCCATCATCGTCGCCCAAGATCGCCGCCGACGTGTCACTTCCGCCAAAATCGATCCGGTTTGTGACAACTATGGGAAGATCCCCACTGTTTTGATTTTTATAAACAGAATTAGGGAGCTTTACAAGAGTTCGTACACACATAAATCGCATGAATTAACTAAAAGCATCTAACCAGAAATAAAAAAGAGGACCTCCTCCTAAGATCATCCTTGAATCTAACAGACCCAGCAAGACATTGTCCAGTAAAGTTAGCTAACCAAGGAG
The DNA here is from genome assembly GCA_015847255.1 of Hyparrhenia diplandra. Lineage (NCBI taxonomy): Eukaryota > Viridiplantae > Streptophyta > Magnoliopsida > Poales > Poaceae > Hyparrhenia > Hyparrhenia diplandra. The sequence continues at coordinate 75,563 of JADLZK010000146.1, forward strand.
TGTAGGTTGGGTCTCGGCGCTGGAAGATCATGTCTACCCCGATGCCTCCCTCTCCTGGTCTGATGCTGCCTGGGGCAATGTCTCAGGGTTCGGTTCAACAGTCAGACTGGACGGACAGTGGTCCGACGCCCCTGCATCTAGCTTCGCTTCGCTTCTTCACCATCTTGCATTCGGCTAACTGCAGCGCCTTGGATCTACTTCTAGGTTGTGATCACCTCTTTTCGGTGTTGATTAAAGTCTTCTTACTCCAAATATATCCTAGTCCGCCGCGCAACCTAATGGACTACAAAAATAAACATTGTAAACTCGTAAGTCCAACTTGGTCATGCTGATGAACATCACACACTAAATTCCAAACTAAATGGGCTAAAAGTCCATTTTTCTTACAACACATATCTATTCATATAAGCTATCAAAATCAGTGTTGTGTTGCCACAACGTCCATTAATATGTATTTTTTGTCCACATCAACATATCCACCATCCACTATAATTTATTCATAATCCCCGTAGAAACACATGGGTATTACTTCTATCTTCTCTCAAACTATCTTTTTCCACTGCGCTCAGACTGTGGCGAACTTCGTTCAGGCATGGATTATCCGCGCTTGTTTGGAGGTGTGGAAGTAGAGGAATGTGCGCTGCTTCACAGACGCTTCCATCATGCCAGCCAAGCTCATGGCAGTCATTCGAGCAGAGGTCGAGCAATGGGTCCAAGCAAAAGTCGTTCAGGATACCATGTAGTCCACCGATGTTTTCACCAGACCAGCTAAGGCCTCTTCTAACATATATAAACTGTCACAAATCTGGGCCGGTCAGAATCAAAGTTTTCAAGCTAGCTTCTCTCATCTTCATTCTTTTGCAAAGAAACCGAAATGCTCCATTGAATATTTCTTTGATCATGATGTGGACTCAAACATCATTGTTCCCCTAACCCAAGTTGCTGTAGCTGAGCTCACTGATCTTGCAGCCATCATTGAAGATCTAAACTTGGATGCCTATGCCAATGACTCATGGATCTATAATTGGGGCACAACTACTTTCAGCAGTAAGAAAGCTTATGCACTGTTGCAAGATAGAGCTGCAGCCTCACCTGTCTTTTCCTGGCTCTGGTCGTCTCATAACCTTGGTAAGCACAAATTCTTCTTTTGGCTGTTGGTGAGAGACCGTCTCCCTACCAGGAACATTTTGCGAAGGAAAAACATGCACTTGGATGAGTATGTTTGCCCAATATGTAATACAGGTTGTGAAGAAACATACTTTCATCTTTTCTTTGAATGCCCCTTCAGCATTCAGTGCTGGAACTTCATTGGCGTACACTGGGATCTCAACCTACCTCCTCTCGACATGCTAATTGATGCAAGACAGAGATTTGGAAGCATCATCTTCAGAGAGTTAATAATCACGGCCAGCTGGTGCATTTGGTTAATGAGAAATAGAATGGTCTTCGACAATGCTCAGGTTAATTTTCAAAGATGGAGGGCTCATTTCATGGAAGAGCTTGGCTTTGTGTGTATCAAAGCCAAACCTTCTCGTCGCTTGTTGTTAAATAGCTGGAGAGATAGCCACAACTTGTAATTTTTCTTTCTTTTGTGCTTTGGGCTCGGGTGTGTTTAGTTGGTGAAATATTTTGGGTTGGGCTACTGTAGCACTTTTCGTTTGTATTTGATAATTATTATCCTATCGTGGACTAACTAGGCAAAAAAGATTCGTCTCGCCGTACTTTTCAGCCAAACTGTGCAATTTGTTTTTTGTTTAACTACATTTAATGCTCCATGCACGCGACAAAAGATTCGATGTGACGGGTACTGTAGCACTTTTCGGGTTCACTTTTCACCAACTGAACACACCCCAGAAGCCTTGTAACATTTACGTTCATTCTTTCATTTAATTGAAAATAAAAAAGGGTAGGGGGCTCCCCTGCCGATTCAGTAAAAAAAACATATATAAACTGTTTCCTTCTTAAAAAATGATACACAATTATCTTGTGTGTTCGAAAAAAATTATTTTCCTTTATCCTCTATTTCAACCTTGTTAGTGCTATATCATTTAGGGCAAATTGTGTTTCTACACTCGTTTTCACGTGCAATTGTACATCTGCCCCTGCTTTTTAAGCTCTGCAGATTTGCCCTCGCTTTCTCGATTTCAAGCTTCCGTTTACCCTCAGTTTAAACACCGTTACCTGAAGCAAATTAATGGTAACAAAACAAAAAGAAATGAAAACCGGAAGCCCAAATGACTTTCATATACGTAACTTATTCTCCGCTTGCACAAGCTGCAAAGCTTCCTTATCTCCTACCTTAGCTGTACTTGTTGGCTGCACCGGCGACGGCAGGCCGGCTCGTCTGGCTGTGCGGCTAGCGGCACGACAAGCAAAGCGGGCTGGCGGGGCGAGCTGTGCAGGCGGACGTCAATCTTGTAATGGTGTAAGAACTAAATCAAATCCACACCAATCTTTTTTATACTATACTACACTTAAAAACCCAAACCAATCCAAACTATTGACTCATTCATCTAAACTAATCCAAACTATTCTAAACCATTTAGCTGTTTTTTTTATCTCAAAACTAACAAAACCAATTCAATTCTCTAATTTTAGAGTCCAACTATGAGCGTGGAACCCACATATAGATCCTGGCTTCACCGATTTGCCTGCAGTAGCGGACTGTCATATTAAGAATTTTTTAAGACAACGGTGGAATTGTTTCCTAAGGAAGATTGTGTAGTGATGCTCAAAAAAATGCTTCAGATACCCAAAATATATTGCCAATTTTTCATTTAATTGAAAAATGTATCTTGCCATTTTTATATCTATATATGCCCCACTGAGTGTATTTTTTTTGGCACTCGGCAAAAGAGCAAACAAAAAAACACGACAAAAAAGGAAAAGAAAACACTTGGCAAAGATGGCTTTTGTCGACTATTTTTTCGGCACTTTCGACAAAGAGGCATTTTGTTGAGTGCCTTTTTTCCGTACTTAACAAAGATATATATTGTCGAAAGTGTCTTTTTTCGGCACATGACCAAAATGTCTCTTTACTGAGTAGTAGGAAAAGGCACTCAACAAAATGCCTCTTTGTCGAAAGTGCCACAAAAAAGACATTCGGCACATCAGTTTTTCAACGAGTTAAAAAAAATCAACTATAAAGTTTCATAACTTCTCAATATCTATAAAGTTTGTTTTGTTCATTTATTCATTTGACAAAGCGTTAGTAACGTTGTTTACAAAACCTACATCTCTCTCATCGTTTCACGGAACTAGAAGAGAGATTAATAAGATTTACGAACAATGTTACTAATGCTTTTGCCAAATGAATAAGTGACCACAATAAATTTTGTGGATCTTAAAAAAGTTATGAACCTTTGTAGTTGAAAACTTTTTGATTTGAAATCATCTTATTATGCAAAGCTACATTTGAATTTGAAAAAAAAATGAATTTTTAAATGACATCAGATGGAAAAACTTCCTAAATAAAAGGATCTCGAAAAGTTTGAAAAATTTATAGTTGACAACCTTAGATTTGAAATCATCTTGTGATGCAAAAACTACGTTTGAATCTCTCAAATTTGGAATTCAAATTTTGTAAACGACTTTAGATGGAGAAACTTTCTAGATAAAAATTATAGATGTTAAAAAGTTATGAAACTATATGCGTAGTTGAAAACTTTTTATTTGAATTTGTTTTGACTTTTGCCGGCACCTTCTTTGTGGTGTGTTCTTTACCGGCAAAAGCTTTGCCGAAAGTGTATTGCGGCCTTTGCGGAGTGCATTAGGCACTCGGTATAGTCGGGGAATCCAGTAGTGATGGGTGGTTAGCGTGTGCATGCATGTTAGTTGAGTGGTTCGTGTGTGTACCTAGCTAGCGTGTACCTAGCTAGCGTGTATGTGGTTAGTGTCACAGTGTGTGTGGCTAGTGTGTACATGCATGTAAGTTGAGTGGCTCGCGTGTGTGTAGTTATAGCCTGTGTTACGTGCGTGTGCGTGTGCGCGGTTAGAGTATCCATGCATGTTTGATAAGCGTGGGTAACATGAGTGTGTCACGTGTTAGTATTGACATGAGTGGGTGTTTCATCCATCTTTCATATGACATATGAATCCACACTCTCCTGTGTGTACACACCACACATCTTCCTAAGGTCACATTTGCATCTTAGCAAAGGTCATCCACCCAATATGGCCAAAAGAATGCATTTAAGTGAGAAGATGTCCATGGAAAATAATGCCGCAAATCAAGAATTCGATGGAGAAATAATGTTTGTGCGTAGGGTTGCAAGTTCTGAATTGGTTCTCAAGTTCAAGGTGGACAAGTATGATACACTTCAATCCTAATCATATGCTATTTCATCGCAGCACCTAATGATGTCTGGTGGAAAACAAAATGTCAGGGAATCATTGTACAATTTAGAAGCTAACTGTTCTCCCAAATGCATGTCCTTTGTTGGAACAATCTAAGATCAGTGCTGCAGAAGCCAGGAGCAACAAAATCTTTCCTTTTGACAATGCTAATAGGTATCTTCCACATATGAAATAGTCAATACAATTTTGATGGTGAACTGTCGTACTACTATGGTAGCTAACCAAATTGTATCATCATCATCAGGAAGTATATTGTGTGGGAAGTATCAATGGTGTGTCCATAATGAACAAGAGTAGTTCCTCTAAAAAAGCTACTAATAATATGGAACATCCTATCATAGAGAATGATGGCAACAATATATGGATGTGTGGTGCTCATACATGCATTGAGTGTGGCAAGAGCTTCAAGAAGTGGATCAATTCACTAAATAGAGGCACACAAGGGTATTCACCGGTGTTGACGGTAAAAACACTCTTATTTTACACCATCAAAACACCGTCAACATTCTCGGATCGAAAGGAAGAACAACATCCCATGAACATATTTTATCCAATAACTAGTTCTATTTGTACTTGGAGTATTTCTCTGCAGGACTTTGCAAACAAAACAAAAATGACACGATTATGGCAAAAGGCTAGGTCGACCAACCCGCCAACTTGGGCCCACAGCCGTGCCATGTCACCTACAATGTCACCAATCCATGTAGCAACCAAAGGACGCACCTGATTGGTCCATCAAGAGGTCACATGGATCGAATTGGTACAAATTGGATGTCACAACTAGATCTAGCCAAATGCCGAGGTCAATGACTGGTGGGACCCATGTAATGGACCTAGAGGAAAGCCCACATGGCATAGGGTGGGGTCGGTCGACCCCCCTCTCACCTTCACCAACTTCGTCCCACCTTACGCATGTTGAACACATGTCGTCTCACCTCACCCTCAATGGAAAGGCGGTTCTAAGGAGGTTTGATCCAACGACGCACAAGGAAGGTCACGTGGATCGATGACGTGGCACTAGAGTAGCCCCTACTCCACCTTGGGCTATAAATACCCCTTTGCCCCCTTTCATTTGAGAGAGTGGAGTGAAGAGAAGGCAAAGCCCCAAGCAAGACTCCAAGAGAGTGTAGTAGGATAGTCTAGTGTGGGAGTTAGAGTTGAGTCGAGCTACGCTCGGGATTCCGGAGCTGGTCTTCAGGAGTCTGGTGTAGCTCTAGTTATCTTTTCTCTTGTATTCAGATCTTTACTTTATAATATATAGTTCTTTACTTTACTCTAGTATCTACTTTATTAGTATTTACTTAGTGCAACTTTGCTCTAGTTATCTAGACTATAGTTGTAGTAATATAAGTCTAGCATATAGGAGTTTTATACTTAGTTTGTGGTTCAACCCTAGTTCATATCGAACCCTCGCATGTATGCGATCATCGCCTGTTATAGGGTGCTCTAGTTGATCTGTGTAGTAAGAGGAAGTGTAAGCGTGGTGCTTAGACTCGATCTTGCCTTTGGTTATCGCTTGCTGCACAGATTGTTTGTGGTAGCCAGTACGGTGGTGACAGCCCATCTGGTCTCTGTATATTCCACCAAGTGTTTATAGGCAAGTTCTTAAAATAAAGGTAACGCCCCAGTAAAATAGTACCTTGTTTAGTGGTGGTTTTATTCACCACTTCTCACCTACTGCCTAGCATACTTGTCGTGTGAACCACAACTAGTTGTCTCATCTTTTATGTCTAGATTAGTACCACTAAAGTAAAGTTGGCGTCATAGGATTATTTTACTCACTCGCTGTCCTCCCACCTAGCTATACCTTACAAGTTACCTTTAATTGTCTTATTCTATATTGCTTGGTTAGCTTCACTCCAACCCTTCCTATCACTTTCGTTTACCCTACACATTGGCTGGTACTAGATTGTGGTGAACATAACGATCTCTCTCTCTCTCTCTCTCTCTCTCTCTCTCTCTCTCTCTCTCTCTCTCTCTCACATACACATAATCCTTTTCTAGCTATTGCTTCCCTTGGGCTAAATATAAATAACGATACCTTGGAATACTCCTGGGTGAAGTGCTACAACGGTATATTCTGTGCGCTTGCGGAATCACCAATAGACATAAGATATACCCTCAGATATTTCTGGCATCGTTGCTGAGATAGGTTCCAAATATTTCTAGTGACGACATTAAGAAATACCAACAACTGGCGAGAGGCTAAAAAGTGCACACGCATGATGGCAGAACAACAACGACCCATTGCTGTGATGGTGGACAAGTGTACTACTATGGTAGCTAACCAAATTGTATGTATCATTAGGAAGTATTATGGTGGACACAATAGCAGTGGTGTGGGAGTCATGGTTCTAGACTAGAATGAATAAGACTAGCTAGTTCCTCTAAAAAAGTTAGTAAGATGGAACATTCTATTACAGAGAATAATGGCAAAAATGGAAGTGTGTGGTGGTGCACACATGCAAGGGGTGTGGCAACATCTTCAAGGAGATCTGTTCATTCAATGGGCACAAGTGTACTACTATATATGGTAGAGCTAACCAAATTGTATCATCGAGAAGTATTACAATGGGAAGTAGCAATGGTGTGTTTAGAATGAATAAGACTAGTTCCACTGGAAAAGCTAATAAGACGGAACATTATGTCATAGAGAATGATGGCAACAATGGAAGTGTGGTGCACACATGCAAAGGGGTGTGGCAACATCTTCAAGGAGATCAATTCATTCATTGGGCACAAGTGTAGTACTATGGTAGAGCTAACTTTGATTGTATCATCGAGAAGTATTACAATGGGAAGTAGCAATGGTGTGTCTAGAATGAATAAGACTAGGTCCACTGGAAAAGCTAATAATAAGATGGAACATTTGTCATAGAGAATGATTGCAACAATGGAAGTGTGGTGCACACATGCAATGAGTGTGTCAAGAGCTTCAAGGAGATCAATTCATTGAATGGCCACATGGGTATTCATTGATGAGAGGAGTATAAGCGCATACGCATGATGGCAGGACAACAACCCAACATAGTCCTTATGTAGTGTCTTCACCAAAACCACAAGAGACAAAGTAGGATGAGATGAAGATGATCTAGTTTTCATCATAGACTATACATATGTTTTCAGTTGAAGTGAATTGGCATCGGCTAGATGATTTATCAACCAACATAACCTGCTCAAATAAGCATATTAGTAAAGACGAAGAAACAAACAAGATAAGAGGAGTCACCGAGATTTTGGCAACAATCGCGCAAAGCTTATGCAAGGACATTGTGCATGTGTCATCGTCAGCATCAATTGCTAAATGTTATGTGCGCACAACATTCAAGAAGAAGAATCTGAGCTTGAATCAACAACTTGCTTGACCTTCATCTTTTTGTGTTGATCACTCTGGCGGTCATTGCATACTTTTAGCTACCACTAATAAAATGAGCACCAAACTTAGTTGCCAACTTTCTAACAAATTGGACACCTTGCTCTTTTTTATATATGAAGAACTTGGGATTTGTTTTTTTAAAAAATCAAAAATCAAATATTTGCTCCTCAATGAGATGAAAATTCCAAAGCCAAATCTAGTGCATCAAGTTTAAAACCCACATATATATGCTACTTATTTCTGCATTGAGTTTTTGTCAAATCTTGTTGACTCTTATTGAGAAGGTTATCATGCCCCCAAGATCAAAATCATGTACACACCACACATATAAGCTATTCCTACACTAGGAATACACTAAAACATGCTTTTAGTCCACCAAAATTTTTTTTGCTCCTATACTAGGAGTAGACAAAAAGATATGTGTTAGAAATAAGTACTCCATGTTCTACAAAATAAAGATCTCTCTCAATATATGGTTTAAGAGACATGTGCTATGAAAAAATGCAAAAAAAAAAAAAAAAAAAAAAATAATATAGGGACACATAAACGTCCCAAGGGAAAAAAAAAGAGAGATATATGGACACATGAGGGTCTAAGTATAGAAAAAACGATGATGAGCACATGAAGGCTCATGCAAAAAAAAAAAAATGATAACCATGTTCTCAAAAATAAGGTTTTCACGAGAGAGATAACTCATATGAAGGAGTATAGTATAGGTTAACGTTGTTCTATCCACACACATGCACTTCTTGATCTAAGGGTATGGTAACTCTCTCCTTGGATCCAAGTTTTGACCCAACAAAATATGTAGAGTAAGTATGTCTTCATATCTTTCCCTACCCAAAGATTCATATAAGCTTTTTAGAAGTAGGAAAGAAAGAAGGCAACACTTTGATATTCCTTGGTGAGAAACCAACCACAAATAATTGAGAGATATATGTTTACATTATTCAAAATAAAAAAAAAGTTTCGAGATGATCGATGCAAGGGGATTTGAATCCATATTGTTCCATTATTCAATTACCCAAGATAATGTGGTAGACACTTCAAAGTTCATAAGTGCAGGTGAAGCTTGGAATAACTTGTATGCATGTTACATATCAAGGAGATGACCCATCTTAGTCTTGAACTTTACTCAAGGACAAGCAAAGGACTAAGTGTGGGGAGCTGTTGGCGGTCCTTAACACACATTTATATCACCAACATTTCAATAAAATATAACAAATATGACTACCAAACTTAGAAATAGTGTTTATAACTAATCGGTTCCACAAATTTTGGTAGTTTATCTTTTTTAGGTGAGCATTCATGAAAAGCATGGAAATATAACAAAGATACACAATTACATAGTATATTTCCATTGAGACCGGCCTTATACACAAGTCCAATAGGAGCAAGGCTCGTATTCAAGCCAATCGAGCCCAAGAAGTGGAGGCCCAAATCGAGTTCGGGTCCAATCTGGACTGCATGAGTAGTCTAGAGTATTTTGGGCATAACTCCTTCATCCAGTCCGTTTTCACGTCGCCCAAGAATTTTTGGAAAGCTAACGACGAGGCCTACTGGCCCACAAAATCTATGGACCAATGGAGCTAACTTTGGTCTGCCTAAAACCCTAGTCCGGCCGGATCGAAAGTAGGCCCATTCAACCTTATCTTTCGCATGTGGCTTCCAAGCGACGTCGCCAAAGGCGATTCTTGGGGTGCATGCCTGATTTAGCGAAGGTAGAAGGCGGTTTGCTTGCATGTAGGGAGGAAATCTTCCAAAGATCCCCTCTCCTCTACCTATAAAAGGAGGTCCTGTACCCCCTCATTGGACACAACACACAAAGGATCAAGAGCACCACTTCTAGTTTGAGCTTTTCGCTCCAAAGGGCTATGCCCTAGTAGCTAGCTAGAGTTGCAAAAAGCGAGATGTGAGGAAGAGAGTGGGGAAGTGTTGGATTTGTCGGTATCTCCCTGAGGTTGTACTTCTACGGGCATGAACTTGGCTCCCTAATGAGATCTTGGTTAAGCAAGTGTTTGAGGCTCCTATAGTCTTCTATGCCTTCTGTTTAGTTGAGTTTTTCTTTTACTTGTTTATGGATTTGTCCTCCATCCCCGTGGGGGTATGCTCTACTAGAGGGCCCTTGATAAAGACGGGATACTGTTGGCGGTCGTTATCGATCATTTTATACCGCCAACTTATGTCTTTTTCCAGGGAATCTTGCACACCAATGACACATATACCTTTACTTCTAACCTAGTTCCACTTGTATTCCGAGAAATATCTTTTGTAGGACAAATACATGGAATCAAGTGAGAATGTGCCAAACTTCATTGAAAACGCACTTTGGAAAACACGTCAACCAAACAAGTGCAACACAAGAGGCCCAAGTCAGGGAAGAGATGGACCAAAGCACCCATGCATTACGGGTCAGGCGAGCCCACCTACGAAAGGCCATCGCAAGAGGGGCCACTCCCGGTCTGGCCGGACCCTCCACACTGCCGCCTCTCGAGCCGACCTTTTCATGGTGGTTGCATGCCACCATGCATAGGCGGTGCCGGGGGGTGCTTCCTTTTTACCGGACGAAACCGACCATGTTAGATATAAATAGAAGGGTAGAGCTCTCACCTCAACACACACGACACAAGAGCTCTCTCCCTACTCCACTTGTATCTTTTGCTTTTTGGTTAGTATTTGGAGCTTGGCAAGATGTAATAGAAGATCGAGATCAACATGGAGATACTTGGTATGATCAATTTATTGTTCTTCATGTCATGTTCTTCATCTTGTTCTTGTTCTTATTATCAATATAGCTATGCTTATGAACTATAGTATAGTTCCTATGATATGATCTTAGTATATGAACTAGTATGTAGTTTTCATGTTATGATCTTGTCATATAGAACTTTATGCTTAATGTATTATACATACATGTTTAGACCAAATCCAAGTTGAGATGCTGAGTTCTACTTTGAGTTAGTCTTGGTCGTTGTTGGGTTGCAGGTTCGTCGTCCACCCTTGTGGTGGATGCTCTAGTAGAAGGACCTCGCCAGTCGGGCTCTCCTTGCTAGCACGCTAGAGTAGTAGTCAAAGCTTAGACGCGGTGTCTAGGTTTGGGGCTACCTTCATTTGCATCGTTCTCGTACGGTTGAGGTGGTAGGCGGCAGGTGGTGAAAGCCCTGTCCGTCCCTTGTAATCCCCCACGTTTGGGTTCGGAGTAGAGCTGTAGGCCGACAACGCTTGGCAGACCAAGTGTTATCCGACGCCCAAAGTAAGTCAATAGTGACCATGGCTATCTTAACTTAGAATCTCTAACGGTACAAGCATGTTAGTATACCTGCTCTCTTAACATAGCTATTCGGGATATGCCCCGCACCAGTTTAGGGTTTTCTTTATCCTTGAGATTGCTCGAATGTGTGTGTCAAGTTATCCTTTACTTATCTTGTTTCATCCCCTGTTATGAACTTTGGTCTATTGCATAGTCATGTTATTGTGTCCATGTTCATATTAGAGACTTTTACGCCATGCCTTCCCTATGGAAATACGATACCCTGAATACTTCCGGGTGAAAGCTACAATGGCATTTCCATGCGCTTGTGTATTTTTGGGTACTCCTTTGCTTCATGATCCTCTTTTGAATGGTAATGCTTTTGGAAAATGTATGGGCTATCTCTTTATTCATCTTCATTTTTTTTTTTTTTTGGATGGGCTTTTGATTTGCCCATCATCTTTTATTCACAGGACACATGTCCATTTTTCTCTCTCATGCCCCTTGGCATGAATTTCATTTTTTAGCATGGTCCATATCTTTTTCTTATGGCATATGAAGTATGTGGAAGAATAGAGAGATATCATGATAGTGATGCAATGGAGTAACTAGTTTTGGTGGACGGAAAAGGTGCATGTTGTGCACAACTCTCAGTGTAAGAGTTAGCTTTATTTGGTGGGTGTACATGTATCTTGATCATGGGAGTATGACGAGCATCTCAACATAGGTCACAAACAATTTGACACAACTCAACAAGCAGGATATGACTAAGGTTTTGAATATGTAAAGCATGCCATATGGCTCTGGTAGGTATTTATCATCGAGGAACTTTTGATATTTTGCATTTTTGAAAACAAAGCTCCGGATGTCAAGTTTCTCTTAGAACAAACTCATAGCATAATCTATTTGTACCATTTCATATCAGGCAACTACTTAGAAAAGGATCAAGTATTTGCAAACCCACAATTATCAAGTTTTCAAGATGAGACATTATTGGCCAACAAACTTGAATATTAGGGAACACAAGGTTATAAACTAGGCACAAATGAATTATAGATGAGCAACTATTCATCATTTCTACATAGGAGAAACTAGCATTCCTTAACACATATGGGCGTGGAATAGCTATTTTTGTTCTTTTTATCATATCTCATCATTCTATAAGATAAGAAAATAACTAAAAGGAATATGAGATATGAGTTACCTTCATCGGAGCTCTCCCCAATCTAGCTCATGACTTACCTTCCATGATTTAGGAGGGAATACAACTAGTGGGTGGACACCATGGCTGATTTGTGGTTTCTGTCCTCTCTTGAGCGCGCTAGGAGACTCCCCCCAAGCTTGTCTTTTGGTGACATCAAAGTAACAGGACAAGAATACTTGGGGTTGAAAGGTTGATATTCTTATCATTATTTTTATTTTATATATTTTTTTGGTTCACGAAACAAGTTTTCATCTCCATTGTCATCTCAAGGACTTACCCTCATGAAGTTGATAAATTCCTACGAGGGGGTTAGTCCATATAGACCAAAAATCTACACTAGCAACTTTGGTTCAATAATCAAACTTGACTCCATGTCTAATTTGATTAAAAGGCAGACTTAGCTAACCTATGCACTATGCTTAATTTAGCAAGCCTATGGGAGTATGATCAATGATGTATGACCAATACTTCCAAGCCAAAATATGTCGGCATAAAGAGAGGAAGCATGAGAGGATAACAAGATTCACCCAATAGAGGTGAAAACATTGTAAAGAGAACATGGTGATTTTTTTTTTGCTTATTTATTTTATCTTGCTTTTTTTTGTAAGGTAACAAAAGGAGATGAGAGTGCAAGATACATGTTACCTTGTTGTTGTCCTCGCCCAAGCTAGCTCAAAGCCCATAGAATCGGGGTTGTACCCCGTGCTTCCCGACTTTTTCCCCGCATGGTTACGATATGATAGATCATGAGGGGACTTACCATCCCTTGTGATTACCTCATTGGAAAACATATGCAGGAGCAAAGAATTTGAGCTAGTTGTTTTTTTTAAGAATTTTATTGAAGCTTTCAAGGGAGGACATTTAATCTTCATCATATTTTTTGGGGGTTTTTGGATCAAGTCCCGATATAAACAATAGCCACTACACATGCATATTATTATGAACATGTTCTACTAGATTCTTTTTAACCATCGCTTTCCCCGCAATGGCACCAAAAATGCTTGTTGGCGTTTCTTAGCGTCCACCGAAAAATGCCAATTGGTATTCGTAATGTTTACAAAGACAAGTCCATAAGCGCACGGAAATACCGTTGTAGCATTTCACCTGTTTGTATGAAGAGTATCGTTATTTATATTTTCCCAAAGGAAGGCATGGTTAAAAGTCTTTAACATGAACATGGACAAGATAACATGATTGTATAATAGACCAAAGTTCATACTTGAGTAGATGAAACATAATGAGTAAAGGATAACTTGGCACACACACTCGAGCAATCTCATGGACAAAGGTGATAGAAAGAATAAAGAATAAAAGAATAACCTAAACTGGAGTAGGCATATCTGAATAGCTATGTTAAGAGAGCAGATATACATACATGCTTTTATACCATTAGAGATTCTAAGTTAAGATAACCTTGGTCACTATTGGCTTACCGGGCACCGGATCGCACCTGTTACGCTAGGTGATGCCGACGCCCAGCTCTAGTCTTTAGCTGGACTTGAGGAGTACTGGGGGGCGAACATGGCTGTCACCACTTGTCGCCTACCTCACTACCAGAGGCTATAAAGCAAACAAAGGCAGTCCATAGCCTAGACACCACGTCTACGCTATCAACTACTACTCTAGCATCATACGGGGAACATCCGTCTTCATCAGGAGTCCTCTATTAGAGCATTCATCACGAGGACGGACAACGAACCCACAAACCAACAAGCAACCAAGACTAACTCAAAAGAAGAACTCACCATCTCAACTTGGCACTTGGTCTAAACATGTTGTATGATAGATTAAGCATAAGGTTCTATATGACAAGATCATAACATGAAAACTATATCATAAGAACTGTACTCTAGTTCATAAGCATAGCTATATTGATAAATAAAGAACAAGAACAATGTTAATTATAGAACTTGCAAAAGAAATGTCCAAGAGGCTCAAGTGTGTGTGTATATATATATATATATAATAGTTAGATAATAATAACCCCCTTTCAAATAAGTATAGGTAGGAGCAGGACACCCTACGGAGTACGGATGTGTTCTATGTCCTACACAGGTTGCAACCAAGGTACGTACCTTGCCACTAATAATTCTTATAATCCTAAACCCTACTAGCTATATATATGTATCACATGTAACTAGCATGCTTGCAATTGTAATGTTCACTGTAGCAAAATACATAAGCATTTTCTTGTCCACGTCAATATGCCATACAATCTACTAATTCATAATTTTTGTGGTAACGTATGGGTATATGCTTCTAGTACTAATAAATAGATAATATTTATATGACTTGGCTAATTTAATTTACATGCCTTATTTATATGACTTGGCTAATTTAATTTACATGCCTAATGTATTTGGTGTTCATTTGGGCTTTTGTCTTTTATTACATATATTCAGTGCCTTAGGTTTATAGAAAACAAGGAGTGCGCTATCTGTATGTATATTAGCTAATAAGCTGGTTTAGCTCGCTCGTTAACTTTATTGCCTACTTTCTATGTTTACCAAATAGCATGGAATGTGAAAACTCTCTTTGTTTGGCGGGTTAAATAATCAAGGTACAAGTTTGAAGTGTTAATAAGTTAGAATAAAGCATAAGTCTATGCTAATCTTTACTTAATTGTGATGAGTTGAAGTGATGTTTGCAACTTTGCCTTGAAAAGTAAAATATAACTATAATCATTATTCTATACTTGCCGTTACATGTTTGATCAGTACTCATCCTTGACCATTATCGTGTTTGATTCCTACTCTTAGCACACGACTAATATATTAGAATACCCATGCATTCACACTATTTTCTTATATGTGTAGAGGACTGTGGCAAGAGCTATGGAAAGGAGTGTAGAATTGAATTCATTGTATATATACTATCTTCTTTCCAAAACTGTAAGTTGGGAAAGCTACAAGCTTTTTGCTTGTCAGAGTCCAGAATCTCATTCGGGTAGCCTTATGGCCTGAGTTACTCCTTCCAACGGCTCAACTCAAGCCATCAATACGTAGTAGCTTTCTTCCCCTCCCTCCCCTAAAGTTTAGGTGCTCAGGCTGGCTAGCTGCTAGGAGGCCGTCGTTGGCCAAGTTATGCGCGCATGTAGGTATCTCCAAGATGATCTTGATCTTCTATTACAAGCCTTGCCAAGCTCCTAATATAACCAATAAAGTAAAATGATACAAGTGGAGGAAGAGAGGCTCTTGTGTGGTGTGTGCTTCAATGAGGGGGAGAGCATCTCCTTTTATAGGTGGAGGAGAGGGGGCTCTTTGAAAGATGACCCTCCACATGGAAAGACCCCAAACCGACCTCCTATAGGAGGTTTGAATAAAATAATAATGGAAGCACCAGCGAAACCACCTCAATGTCGGTTGGAGGCGGCAGGTGAAAGATGGGCTCGAACGGAGGTGTTGGGG
The DNA here is from genome assembly GCA_015847255.1 of Hyparrhenia diplandra. Classification (NCBI taxonomy): domain Eukaryota; kingdom Viridiplantae; phylum Streptophyta; class Magnoliopsida; order Poales; family Poaceae; genus Hyparrhenia; species Hyparrhenia diplandra. The sequence continues at coordinate 91,156 of JADLZK010000146.1, forward strand.
GTCCGGTCGGACCCTGGGTCCGGCCAGGGTCCGGCCGGACCCAACCTGGCTCCGTTCGTGACCGACTTTGGTGTGGCAGTTCTCTCGTGGGCCTAGATCAAGGATCCAGAGGTGCTTCGGTCCACTTGTTTGTTGAAGTGGGCTTTCTCTACTTCCATTTGATTGTGCATTTCTAGAATGTGTGTTCTACTTTGCGCTTTGTTCTTCACTTCGTGCATTTCCACTTGTTTCCGGTGTTTATCCTGCAAAACATGTTTTCTCAAGAAACAAGTGGAACTGGGTCATAGCATATGCATATGTGTCACAAGTATGCTTGTTTTCCGGATTTGGATAAAAATTGGCCGTATAAAATGGTCAATAACGACCGCCAACCGTTGCTTATGAAGGGCAATATCACACCCGTTGATTTGGGTTGCAACTTTTTGGGTGTGTTGTGGCAATAGCTAGGTGTCTATTGCATACTTTCTTGTCCTAAGATGCAATAGCATGTCCGTATTGATACAATTTTGTGTGGTTGTAATACTAGCCATAGGCGTTGCAACTATAACGCGCCTATTGCAATGAAGTCTTATTTGGTTGCACTTAAATTTGTCTATCAACACACTTTTTAGGAGTAGGTCATCAACTTTGGTCCAAACCCTCTATGGCAATAGAGGGAACCACATGTAGCACCCAAAACACTTTGGTGGCAATAGAGGATACCACTTATAGCACCCAGAAGCACAAGGTGGCAATAGAGGTGCACCGCCTGTAGCAACCACAACTAGAGTGTAGCAATACAATGCTTTGCAACGCCACTTTTTAGAATTGCAACGCTTTGTGTTCGATGCAATTGAAACCTCTTGCATCACTTGACATGTCGCAACAAGATACATTGCAACCAACTCGAGCATGACCTTAGATGCTTATTTCAACACCTCACTGTGGTGCAATACCAAAAATAAATTTGTCGTTGAAGGCTAATACCACCAGGCTTTACTTAACACTAATTTATGAAAATTTTTTGGGTGCAGTTGCAGCTATTGCACCCAAAAAGGACATATTTCAACATATTTTGTGTGTTGCTAAAGGGTGAAAACCACGTAGTGATGTCAAAGGCAAAAAAGAGGTGCTTATCATATAGGTGGTCCGAGCTCTACGATTTATGGAGTCTAACTACACCGTTCTGCTCTGATGACGGGACCATGACGCCTAAGAGGGGGGATGAATTAGGAAACTTAAAATTCTAATTCTAGACTATGGCCTCTAATTTCCAACCTAAGAAAAAACTATTGAAAGATAAACTCTTTAAATGTTCAACTACGGTTTTGCTAGGTGTGTTGCTATATATATATATATCTCAAAAGAGTTATGCAACCTTGGTTCAAATCCTATGAACTAAGCTAGGAAGGTAAAGCACACAACCAAGGCACACAATATAATTGCGGAACGTAAAAGAGCGATAGAGGTTCAAGCCTCATTAGATGACGTTGGTGTTTTTGCCGAGGCATCGAGAAGCACGTAAGCTTTCCCATAGTCCTCATTCGAGCCTCACACAAGGAAGCCCATTGAAGGGCCAAGCTCCTAGTAGAGTAACTCCATGGATAACTCTGGGTCTTCCCCATACGCAAGTGGATGTCCAATAGGCCTCTCCCAGATTGTTGCCACCCTCTTCACTATCAATCTTTAGGCCAGAATACCACAGGCCTTGTTGGCCACACCACAAACATGATTGATGTTGGTCTCGCAGGACTACAAGCCTTTATGATATAAAATAATGGTGCTTGGCGCAAGCATGGACTGATAAGAGGTATGTAAACTTCACTCGAAAACTAGGTCTAAACCAAGAGCAAGCACATTTGGCGGTGGTCTAACGGAATCGGATCGGCTGACTTCACCATGTGCGACGTGTGGCTGCGGTCGGCCAAATCAAGCGTCCGTTCGCATCGAACGGCAGCGGCGAGAGACCAGCCAACTAGTACTGCCACGCGGTAATCCAGCCCATCAAAGCCCATCAGTCCACAAGAGCACACGAAACGAGCTCACGAATCTCCCGGCCATGGGCGCCGCCCGTCGGCGCCGAAGCCCCCGCCCGTGGACGGACCGCCCGTCGCGGAGCACCCGCCCGCCGCCCGGCGCGGAGCACCCGCCTGCCACGCTGGATCCCCGCCCCCGCCCCGCCCCGCCAGCCGGACACGCCCCCCGAGCACCAGCCCGCCGGCGCCAACAGCGGCTGGCCCCGCCCGTCGCCGGTGCACAGGCCCGCCACGCCGGAACCCCTGCCCCCGCCCCCACACCGAAGCCCCTGCCCCTCCCTGGAGCTCCTACATCACGCCGGTGCCCCCTGTACCCGCCGAGGCTCACTGTGACAAGTTCAAGTTCATCTTCAGCATGCTGCTAGCAGAGAGTGGAAAGTTTAAGTTCATCTTCAGCATGCTGCTAGCAGAGTGGAAGTATTCTGTGTTGTACATTGTGCTTGCGTTGTATCATGTAAATGTGCAGGTGCTAGCAATACAGAAAAGGCATTGCTGATTTTGAAAGTTCAGAGACTACATAAAGATGCCCTTGTATTGCTGCATCTAGTATCAAGTGCATATGAATGTTCCCAGATTAGCAACATTCATTTGGTTCTGAATATATTGGTTCTGAATGATAAGAAAGGCATTGCTGATGTCAGTGTACTATATATATTATGCTACAATATAGAGATGTCCTTGTACTATACTATATATTATGCTACAATATAGAGATATCCTTGCACGATATATTATGCTACAATATAGAGATCCTTGTACTACTGCTTGTAGTATCAAGTGCATATGAAGCTGCACAAAATGGATCCTGGCTGTTCTTTACAATTCACCAGCAGACCAAAAGCTCCAGAAAACCACCCCCTCTTATCAGAAATCGGCATTAAGATCACAAGTGCTTTCTCTCTGTAGAATAAAAGAACAAGAGTATTAAACTCTTTAACACTTTCTAAACATGAAAAATCATCACTTTAAAATATTACCATCAATAGTTCAGAGAAAGAATTGATAGTTGAGTATGATTCAGTCATCCCTTCGTTGAGCCATGAAGTGCTAGGAGGCATATCCTGTACTGTTGTAGTTTCTTGTGCCAATTTTGTAGTTTCTTGTGCCTTTCAATAAATGAGAATAAAAATTACACACAACTGAACATTTTTACAACTAAACACAAATGATGTTTTTTTGGTGCTGGTACATACCGTTGAACCCATATCCTTCTTGCTGCCTTTCTTTGCAAATTTGCGCTTCTTATCAAGCCAAGTTCTTTTGCGTTTTGAGTTTTTTGTTTGCACGTCCTTTTTCTTCAGACGTGTTGTACTCACCAAATCACTTGAGGGAGTAATATGCTGGGGCGTGACTGCCTCCACATTATTAGTGGAACTATTAATTTCTTCTTCAACTTGCTTGCTAAGAATGTCAAGTGCATTGTTTACTAACAAGATGCACCCTGGATGGCTGGCTGCTCTATGTGCTATATTCTGAAATTTGCGAGACATATCTTTGTAATGCATCAGTTCATCTAATCTTGGATTCTCGATTATGTCTCGGCCTTTGTTGTCCTGTATTGTGCCGCTACGTGCTTCACGTGTCAAAAGGCCTACTCTCCCTGTTTGTTCCAAAAGTAGTGTCAAAACTAACAACATCACCAAAATATGCATAATCAGTGAGCATTTTAGCATCAGCCCAGAAAATATTTGCTATTTGTTCTTCACTGTCCATTTGCAATGCATATTGGAATGACGGGTTCTCAGCAATTTTCTCCTGAAAGTACATAAGCATGCTTCCTGCTTGACCATATGCCATCTCCCGTTGTCGCTTACCTCTTAAATAGTTCTTGTGATCACGTAGTGTGTAACTGAGATTCAGTGAGCCATCCACTTGGATAGTAGCCAACTCATGTGCCAATTTGGGTCGAATTCCTGCATCATCGGCTGTCTCAATCTCAAACCCTTGTAAATCTGATATTTTCCTTTGAGACACCATCAAGTGTGAAGTTTGTGGCAACTGAAGGATATGATTGTGTTCCAAAATCAAATCGGTCACTTTATAATTCCCCTTCTCTCGGTCTAGTACAAGACCCATGCGAACTTGACAATCGGTTCGAGTTTCAGCTCTTGGACACTTGATTATACGCCCTCTTTTATCTTCCACTCTATGACCCTCGTTTGCACAAACATATCTGCAGGATCTAACCTTTCCATCTGACTTTCTTGTGTTTGTGTATCGTTTTCTAACCTCAAAGCCCTTTTGACCTCCATAGCTGACCCAAAACATCCATGCCTCATTTAGATTACTAAATTCCATGCCAACTTGAGGTAACAAACAAGGAATGAAACACTCTCTACAAATAAAAGTATTGATGAAAAGATGTTATATCGAATATGCTAAGTAAAAATCTGAACAAATTATATGGGATCTCATGGACAAAAAGGAACAGCCAAGGTGTATCATACCTTTCCTGTTCCATGTTATATCTAATGTATGCAACAGTTTTCCTCAATCTTCCATCTCAAACATGCACATTTTTTCTTCAATCAAACCCAAAACAATCGGAAAAGTTATTAGGGAGGACTAAAGCAACTAGATCAGAGTATGCAGGATGAGATCAGAATATGCACGACCAGATCAGAGCACGCATGAACCAGAGGAGGACGATCGGCACCTGAGCACAGAGGAGGACGATCGGCACCTGAGCACGAAGGACGACAAGACGATCGCGTACAGCTGAGCACGCAGGCCCTTATGCTTGCTGCTCGCACCAAAAAAGTGAACAGTTCTCGTAACCTCCGCCAAAGAATCCAAACGCCGCGCCAAAACAATCAAGGATCGAGCTCGTTGTTTTTACGTAAGCGGGCCGTCTCGTCATGGGCGATAACTGGCTAGCTGAGAGCGTAGTGGGGTCTCTAGCTTGTGGGCGTTGGATGGGGTGCGGACGTTCTGATTTGGCCGACTGCAGCCACACGTCGCACATGGTGAAGTCAGCTGATCTGATTCGGTCTAACTAGCCTAAGTACTTCATAAAGCGCCTGCACTAATCGCCATGTGTACCACTAAGCACTATGCAAATGGAGAGCGCTAGAATGGACATCAACTCCTTAATTTGGTATGTTCCTCAGCTTCCACACCTCTCAAATAGCCAGTTGGGGTGGTATTATAGGCTCAAAGTCCAAATATAGCTATCGGAATCTTGGCATACCTTACCGTCGGACTATTCGATGCATATGGTCTCTAGTGTCTCCGAATGAATCCTTCTGTCAGAAGTAGCCATTACAGCCTTTTTCTGTGAGCTTGGGACCATAAGGTGAGCGTAAGACCACTAGTTCAGTTCAAGAACCAAAAGTGTGAGCATCGAACCATTAGCGTCGAACTATATGTTTTCTTGTTGCAGCATGTCATGTTTTTCTTTTTGGGCATAACTTTTGGCTTCGAGCTCTGATTTTGATGATATGAGACTTTGTTGAAAGATAATGAATAACTATGTTTGATTTGTAAAAGCTATCAAAATCATTTTGTAAAGGATGTTGTTGGCCCATATCTATCTATTATCGTTAGAAATCAATTCCTGGAGGTGGGTATCGAACTACCCCTATAAACACTGAGGTCGGCCAGGGAGAGGTGTGCTTGAACAATGTCATCAATAAGAAGTGGAGCTTGAATGGAAGCTACTAAGGGGCTCACAAAACTCAAGCGGGGAGCCATGATCATAGAGAGCCCGTTGCAGGTGGGATGGTGGTCACCAACGACGGAGGAAGAAGTGACCCGTAGCTACCTATTTTGTCTATCTACTGTGGGACTTTGAATCGGTGTAAGCCTTGAAAATTGGGATGCATTAGAAGGGCAAAGTTTGGGTCCTTTGGGAGAAGCAACCAATTATTTTGAAGCAAAGTCTGGACAAAATCGGTGTCAAACAACAACAAAATTAATTGTGAAAAGGGAAACCGGCCCAACAAACCATTATATGCAACCAATTTATTTGTATATCCTACTAATAATGTTCCTGTTAAAAACAGTCTGTCTTTTTTTTTTTGAATCGGTCTTGTGTACCCACAGGAAAGATAGATCGGATTATACTCGGGAAGAATACATTAAAGATTTGCTCTGGATCCATTTTTTTTTATAGTCATGGATATACAAGCATTAATAATCAAGCAAGAGAGGTGGTGGCGCCAAGTTTAGAGTCTTAATGACAGTGGATAGGCAACGGAGTATTGAATACCACCAACTTTTGGACTAAAAGAATACAAGGTCAAAGTTGAGCAGAAATAAATGATTGCTATCAGAATCTGGCTGAACAGTTATCACGGTGGCTTCAATTTAATGTGCTTGACTGTCACTAGAGAAGTGCCATGCAGGGTCACGCCGCCCTCTAGTCCGTTACAAAACATAAAGTTTTATTTTCCACAATATATGCTCAGCTGCTCTGTCATATTACCCCATAAACTTTTCATCATACTTTCCTCAAGAAAGAAAAAACTTTTCGTCAGACTGAGCAGACTATTATATGAGTCGTGATTTTTTTTTTCCTGTATACTCCCATAGCTCAGGTGATTCTTTTTCCTGTGTACTCCAGTTTCTTCTGCCATTTGGTCACAGTTTTTTAGTACTTCCTCACAAATAACACCAGTAGAACTAGATTCCCCATATTTCCCCCTTGTAGATACAATAATAAGGTGAAGTTGTATCAACATATTTGTTATCCAGGTCTTTGTAGGAACTTACTGAAAACAGGAACAACAGTTTGCTTTGGTATAATCTTCTTTTTTTTTTTTTTAGATCTTGGTGAAGGCAAGACGTTGGAATAGGACTACTTGGCTTCAGATCTGTCATATATCGTGAAAGGTCACTACGAAATAGTAAGTCCTGTTCTTGTTCTTTACGAAATAGCAAGTCCTGTTCAGGTTCTATGGCTTCAGATCTGTCATGTATCTTTTCAAGAGTCCAGATATGCCTTCCTCCTGACTTGACATCAGTGATTTTTTTTATTTCTCTATTGATGACGTGGGCAATGGTTTCTTGAGCTCTCTTTTGTCCTTTTAGGGTCGGTTTGTTTTGAGAAATGAGGTTGTCCATCGTCTACTCATTTCCTACTTTTTTTGTTTGGTTCGTGGAATAGAATAGATTGATGCATGCATCATCACCTTATATTCTTTACAATCTAATAATTTGTACTACAATATGGAATAAAGTCATTTCACCAAGTTTGAGGAATGAACTCAAGCTACACCCCTCATCTAGGACGAAGTGGCTCGTCAAACCAAACATCCTATTAACTTATTTTAAGTTGATATATGTAGGGATCACACCTGCCCCTCTTACCTTCGCTACCAGGGGTAGCGGGAGGAGGGGCAAGGGCTTCCCACAAGGAGAGAAATAAATGCAAAGGTCGGAGAAGAGCCGAGCACGGGCAGGCCTCGCTCGCCCCACCCCGCTAGGGTTGCCGAGGGTGAGGGGCGTTCGAGGTCGGCCGGGGCTCGCTTTGGGAAAGTGTGGCAAAGGTAATGCAACTGTAATTCGATTAAATGGCAATGAGTTAAGCCACCAACCTCCCCTCCCATGTGCCTGCATTCGGTATTTACAGGGGATGTGAAGGGTCGAGGGGTCGTTTTACATTAGGGCACAAGCCCTTGACACACTGACAGACGAGCCCGTGCGGGGGCATTACAATATTTCCCCCCTAGCGGGGCATATTGGTAAACACATGCTTGGCCCTGGCTGCGCCTTTAGGATAGGGTTTCTTGCCCGCCGCCACACATCCATGACTTTGTAGGCCGACCTCCGCTGGCCAGGTGACCTTTGCTGGGCGGTTCCGCCGTTGGCGCCATGTCAAGGCCCTCATGCCTTCCTTGACCGGTAATAAGAGAAGCCATGCATTTGTCGACCTCCGCTAAGGGCAAGGCTGTTGGAGATGGAGCTATGACCTCCACAATGTTTTGCAGAGGTGACTCCGTGCGGGCTACCCATGGTACTTGGGGCCAATCGTTGCACACACCCTAGGGCCCACTAACGTGAGGTCCGTGGGGCTGCCGGTGCTGGCTAGGGTTGCCCTCCCCAACAATATACATTAAAGTTGTTTGCCTTTATCCTCTATTGAAACCTTTTTTTTTAAACTTACTTCAACCTTTTTTGGTGCTATTTCATTTTCTGAATATTTTTATAACCCTTACGAAATCATAGAAATTAAAAGAATGGTTTATATTGGCTACCTCTTGTACCTCTTTGTAGTAGCAGCCAACCATTCTTCTCTGGAAATCATTTTTGTTGTGCAACACTTGAATTTGGTCTACATAGAAGTGACCGCACATTGTATTTTTCTGATCACTATACTACACACTTTTCATAGCAACTACAATAGAGTCGCTATAAGTCGTTATAGCGACATAACATCGGTCGGTATAACTCTATACCGACTGACACCAATAGACGGTATAAGTGGTAGGCAATTTTTTTAGGCGCGTACTAGGGTTTCCAAGATTTTGGTAGGCAAATTTTGGACGCGAATGGATCGGCAAGTGCCCTAGATTTTTTTAGCCCTATATATACTGACTGATAGTTTGACGTTATTATTGATCTATACCGACCGATAGTTGGATGCTATCTATTGTGACCGATGTAGTGCCGCTGAAGGCACATTTACCGTCCGATGCTTCGTCAGATTTCTTTACCGACCAATGTTGTATCACTAAATAACTAGTTGGGGACAAATGTTTGACACTAATTATGGTGTGTGTTATATAGTGTCATGCGGCATATTGCTAATTCATCAGTGTATATGTCTATATATATGTCACAGGAGAACTTCATATATATTGCTTGTTTAGATATATAATAATCTTCTAACTGAGAGTCTTTGTGCCTCCATTGTATGTCAGGAAAAACGATGGATGCTTTCATTCGAGGCCTGCATTTGTTAGATTGAGCTCAATCTTCCCTACGGCGTATTACTTTTACGAAGAAGATTTTCTTGGACAAAATATCTGCACTGCTGTACACAGCACAGCTGGTTGGTCATATTTGTATCATAGCAAAGGTCATCCACGCAATATGGACAAAACAGTGGCTTTAAGTGAGAAAATGTTGATGGAAAATAATGCTGAAAATCAAGAAGCCAACACAGAAATGTTTGTGCATAGGGTTTCAAGTTCTGGCTTGGTTCTCAAGTTCAAGGTGGATAAGTACGGGACACTTCCATCTACACATACCATTTCATCACAGGAAGTGATGACGATGTCTGGTGGAAAACAGAATGTCAGGGAACTATTGGATAATTCTGAAGCTAACTCTTCTCCAGATGCAATTCCTTTGTTGGAACAATCTGAGATCAGAGCTGTAGAAGCCACCAACAAAAAATCTCTTTTTGACAATGCCAAGGTAGCTCCCACAGATGAAACAGTCAATCATACATGCAATGAGTGTGGTAAGGGCTTCAAAGAGATCAGTTCACTGCATGGGCACAAAGGTGTTCACCGACGAGAGGAGTATAAGCGCAAGCGCATGATGCTAGAACAACAAGCCATAGCAGTTGATGCTTCAAATGTGGTGTCTTCATCAAAACCACGGAAGAAAAAGAAGGATGGGATGAAGAAGGTCCAGTTTGCGGCACAGACTCTGGATATGTTGTTGATGGAATTCAAGCGGCACCGGCCAGATGACTTATTAGCCAGTATGACCTGCCCAAACAAGCATGTAAACGCAGATGAAGAAACAGATGAGATGGGAGAAGTCGCTGCGATTTTGGTAACACTGGCACAAAATTTTTGCAACAACAGTACTGTGCATGTGTCATCGTCAGCATCAATTGCTAAATGTTTTGTGTGCACAACATGCAAGAAGGTTTTCTCTTCATACCATGCCCTAGGAGGCCACATGTCCATTCATAACAACAAGCCCACCCAAAACAGCTTGCATGAGGATCTCGCCGCTGGCAGCTCCGGTGGCAGGGTCAGGGAGCAGTCCACATGGAAGCACGTGTGTGACAAGTGCAATAAGAAGTTCCCAACTGGGCAGATCCTCGGTGGGCATAAGCGTGGGCACTGGTGGGAGGAACACTACTACAAGATGGCACTATTGGAAGATCAGAATGTGAACTCACCATTGCCAATATTGTCTCATCATGAGGTAGAAAGGTCTGGGCTAGTGGTTGTGCCAACTGATGAGAACATACATCCTTCAGGGATAGGGTTGGTTGTGGCAGCTCACACGGTGCCACTGGCATGTGATGGCGTCCAGCAGCCACAACCGGCTATCAGCCTGGGTAATGAGATTGAGCTGACAGTGCCATCAGCTGTTTCTGATGAGGATGTCCCTTGAGGCAGCAGCTGATCTGCCAGAGAGGACCTATCACCTGTGCAGCTCATTAGTGGTCACTGGTGTCTTTGACCTCAATATAAGGGCACGCAGCCTCTCAAGTTGGGGTGTTTCTTCCTCACTAGAATTTCTTTCTTAGTCGAATTTCATATGTATGGTGTTTGTGGATGTTTCATGTATCTCCAGTGCTGTTTTGCATTGGTATTTCTCATCGAGTTGACAACGTCCTAATTAAGAATATTGCTGGTGGTTGTTAAACAGGGCAATGCTCAGGTACACTTTTTACTTGTTAGGAGGTAATATCTCAAACGAATCTGAGCCATTGAATTTTATGATTTTTGATTTAGTTATCTAATTAATTAGTATATAAGAAAATAGCAAAAAACACTAAATCCTCCTAACACGGAAAGAGACAATGCAGCGCATGGCTCCTTCCTTTCACGTACAGTGCCCCTTCCTTTTGAGCTCAACGTTGAATGTATTGCTATTTTAGTTCTATGTATTTTACTTTTTTTGCTAATTATATATACGTGATACATGTCACGTACATATTTTGGACTGAATACTGTTAGTACTTTTTTTAATTTACTGAGTTACCTTAAAGTTGTACACCGCTCATATTATATAGCCAGTTAAAAAAATATGTTACATATGTGAATAATATCAACAACTTGAAGTTTTGTGTCCAACTTTAATAGTTGTCACATTATACATTGGACACACGTCATTTGGCATGTACGTACACGTACACGCTGTAGAATGTGTAGTGGACATGTGCGTACGTCCTTTATCACGTTCACCAGATCTTGTATGCATCAACTAGATTGAAAAAAAGATCATCACATCCAAGACTTCCATAATTATCCTACTTTCTAAAACTAAAAATTAATTAAATATTTATTTCACCTATTAACTCTTAGAAAGTAATATATAATGCTAGCCGTCCGATCTAATTAAATGGACGGCTCACAATCAATTGGGAGTACCGTAGCAAATGCATGTTAAACATGCATGATATGATTTTCCATTGAAATTAGTATTGAATTTATTGGTGATAATATTATAATACAGTGTTGGGGGTATATATTGCCGACATTAAGGCCACATGGGCGGTTGACTGGGGGTATATCATACGCCTAGCACTTCTTAAAACCTTAGCTAAGCTCCACCTTCTTTTTCTATCCAGGATTCCAAAATTTGAATGTAAAGCAAGCGTAAGTACATTTCGTACTCAACAAATATCACATATGGTGTATTGGTGTTATTGAAGCTCAAAAGTTTGACTCTAGTTTATCTGTGATTAGCTTTTAGTGATTCATCATTTTAGCAATTGAGTAGCAACAAGTTCAGCATTTAAGCTCCAAATAACCACATGATCATGTAAACAAGAATAATGTATAGCAAAAACAATAATCGTAAGTGATCATTTGTATTATCAAATTCCTCATTGTTCATCATCTATTCAGTAAGAAGCCTATGTTGCTCGTGACCATGAGCACGACTATTATAACACTTTGAAACACTCCATAGAGGTTGTACACTTTCACCGTAAGCCATGATTTACCCTTTCACCCGAGGTAGCTAATATCTTGCCCACTTCCAAGGAAGGTTTGGTAAGGTTCACTATGAAGTTTTTGGAAGATTTGTTTAACAAGTGTAGCCCACTAGGTTTAATGAGGATGAGCCCCCTCCAAGGGGTGACCAACAAAAGATAAATAAATCAATGCGTACCCCGTTGGCAAGCCGAGATCATACAAATCAGAGCCCCTCTTGTGTTTTTCGGTAAGCTACTATGAGCTAGAAAAGGTCCTCATACTTGGCTAAATCCTAGCATTATTCATGGTTGTACTATAAGTCCTAGAGGAATCCACTTACATATGAGTCCCTAGGAAGAGAACCTAGTTCACCATTAAAACATCCCAATGCTCTAGCCCTCTTGACCCATGTTGCTAAAAAGCATCTTTTAGACGTTTATTGCATATAACATTAGTCAAGTTACAGATCGATCATGGTTACTATGGTAGAGCGCTAGCATCACACTACTCAATGCACGATGTCAAGGTACAATATGGTATGTTTTAGTACATTTTTTTTACAGCTACGAAGAAAAGCATAGATCTAAAGCTATACATAAAAAAAAAATGTTTCAAGCACAAGATGTTCGTCAAATTTCATGATTTTTCTATTTCATTTGCTTTTTATAGAACTTAAAACGATTCACTCGCGAGGTGAGTCGACATGTTTCGAAAGCACAAGATGTTCGAATTCTCGGCGTGGACATGAATGGGGACTCAAGTGACACTCACAAGAATGAATATCATTTTCCAATCATTTAGATCGATTATTCGACAGTTCAAATTTTAGTTTTGAAAAGAAATTCAAATAAAAGATGAAAATTCATAAAATATAGTAAAACCTATGAAAATTTTTCCAAACTTGAACATGGAGCTCTCAATAATGAAGCTAAGCTACACAAAAACTGGGAAGCCAAAACAAAATAAAATAAAATAAAATAAAAAATAAAATCTTTGTTAAGGGCCGTGTTTGGCTCTCGGCAAGAAGCTTCTTTGCCGAGAGTCATTTGTTGTGGGCTCTCGGCAAAGGTGCGAATCCGCCGACGGTCACCGACGGTTCTCGCCAAGACTATGACTCGGCAAAGTTTAGGACACGTGGCGTTCTACAAAGCGATGTTGTTTTTGATTTTTCAAAAATTGCCGAGAGCTCACTTGCGGACGCTCTTGGCGAAGGGTAGGGCATGTGGCGCCCCCACGCGGCCTCGATTTTTCGAGGAACAAAAAAAGGTGAAACACCTTTGCCGAGAGGTCGATGGCGGAGACCCTCGGCTAAGAGAACATCACGTGGCGCCCACGGGTTCGGGGGGGGGGGGCAAAAAAAACAATCTTTGCCGAGAGGTCCCCGAAGATCTCTAGTTTGGTTTTGGCTAATTAGTGACATCCTTAGGACTAATCTCTTTGCTAAGTGTATGATTAGATTGGAGATTGGTCAAGCCGATGGTGGAGCACATGGTTGTCATGGTGGACGGATTGGTGTGATCCAAAAGATGATCAAGTGCTGATGTGGCATGGATTCGAGGATCAAAATGGGCTCAAGGCGAAGGAATACCATAGGGCCATTTTGATTTTGCACTCAAGACACTATAGAGGGTGTGAGTAATTTAGGATCGATAAAAGCTGTACTATAAAGAGGGGAAAACTATCGTACATATCGATCCTCATGTGCCTCTAGGTTCAAAATTCATATGCATGCATTCTAACCTAGAGAGCTAACTTCGCACTTGGAGAAAATGTTTTCAAAATTCTAACACTCATGCTCGATGTGTTCTTCGACGTGTTAGTAACATGGAACAATTGGCGGAAGTTGGGTTGAAGCAACGGTGAAGAAACGACAACAAAATGACGAAGGCTTCACGGTTCGCCGACGCCCGATGCGGCGGGCGTGGCGCTGGCGCGCCCAGCATCGCGTTGGTACACGAATCGGCGTGGCGGGTGTAAGCGCCAGTGCGCCGGCGGTAGCGGCCCGGCCATTCAAGCGGCGGCGCGCGGGCGCGGGGAGGTCGAGCGGCGACGCGGGGTGAATGTGAAGGCGCGGTCCAAGAGCACTTGCACGCGGGATGGCCGCCGGAAAAGCGCGGCGCCGGCCGCGTGGCGCTTGGCGCACCGGCGCTCTCAACGGCTAGTTCATGTGTCTTTGAAATGAATGCGCCAGCGCTAGCAACCGGCGCGTCCGCGCATACAAACAAATGTAGAACCAGAACCCCCAACAGCTCTATTTTGATGGGTTGCCTATATATATGTGTTTGGCCGGCCATGGGGAGCTCTCTTGGTCATTCTTACACATCCTAACACACTTTGAGCTGAGCAAACTCCCTCCTCCTCTCATCATTTGCTTGTGAGCATCATTCTAGAGAGTTGAGGTGATTCAAGTGCATCTTGCTTTGATCTTTGCATCTAGAGGCACTTGGGGAGCGGTGTGAGCCGGTGGATTTCTTGTTGCTCTTGGGGAGCACCACTCCTAGCCGGCTTGGTGATTGGTGGAGGCGTTGGCAAGAGAAGATGATTGTTCTTGGCCACCTCAAGGTTGATTTGTGAAGAGGACCATGCATCCTTGTCGGGACGACGAATTGCAAGGAATACATTGCTCGTGTCTTGGGTACCTCTCATTTGCTTTGGGTGCAAGTAGCCTAAAGGCACTTGGCTAGGAGTGAGCTCCACCTTGCCCCACACGTGAGAAGGTCGGCACAACGGAGAGTTGCTTGACGGGTGCTCAAGTGAACTTCGAGTTAAATCATTGTGTCTCTTTATTGTGATTGTTGTCTCTTGGTGATTGGCTTTGTATTGGTTATCTCATTGTATCATCCTTGGTGATTGGAGTGACTTACCTCAACAAGTTGGTATAACCACCTCTCTCTACCTTGCATTTACTTTGATATACATATTGTGCTTGTGTAGACTTGACTAGGTTGTTTAGTTGCTTAGACTTGTTTAGAGCAATCTAGTTTGATCACCTAGATAGTAGTAGAGATATAGCTATTTGAGTGGTATGGAGACATAATTGTTTAGAATTGTCATTAGGTGGCTTGCCGACAAGTAGAGCTAGTGCAACCGCTATTACCGCTTTGTTATTGTCTAACAAGTTGTTCTAGTATTTTGTAGAATTTTTATTAGGCTATTCACCCCCCCTCCTAGCCATTTAGGACCTTACATCCCGGCGGAGGTCCTCGACAAAGGCGACATTCTTCGTCGAGAGCCCAACCGCCCCTTGGCGAAGGAAACGTGATGGCCGGGCGTTAGGTTAGCCGGGCCTCGCCGTAGGGCTTTTGGTTGCCGAGGGTTGGTTATCGGTAAAGGTTAGCTTTGCCTCTGATTGCTTCCTTGCCGAGGGCCCTACTCTCAGCGAAGCATCGCGTCGCCGAAGGGTTGTCTTTGGTGAGGGAAACCGTCGGCGAAGGAAATCTTTGCGGAGAGGCTGTTTACGGGCTCTCGGCAAAACGCGAGCCCTCTCGGCGATGACGCAGTTTCCGTAGTGCCCCCCCCGCGCTTGAAAATTTCAAAAAAAGCATTTCTAGGTATTCATCCTCCATTATCATAGCTTTATAAAGCATGCATGTTCACAACATAGAATGCCGATGACAAATGATGAGCTCTGTGGTAACAAAAAGATGTATATGACCAGCAAAACAATAGATTCACACATCATATAGAAGATCTCCACATGTAAATTAGAAATGTAGCCTGCTCCATTCCCTACTATAGCTACCTCTACTTTTTGTTCACAAACATTTCAATTTGCTCTATAGTTTTCCGTTAATACCTTTCTAAGACAATTCAACTGCATCTATTTCTTACCGTCGATGATGGGAATATATCCAAGATAACGAAAGTGATTCCAGCCACTCCGCTTTGAGTTTTGTGAAGCCCCCATCACCCCACTAAGTACCCCAACTATTCTTGATCTTCCTATATTTGTTTCCTCTTAGTCGGTGCCATACCCAACTACCAGTACAACATGTGAGCACACACCACGTTCACCATCAGCAGCAAGGCGACATTTGTGATATTCAATGATGCCATCACCTTTGAATACTCCAAAATATGGGCAAACATTAATAGGTACTGTTACGGGTTGTTTTGCCACCGTTCTAATCAAAGACTTTTTGTTTGAATTAACATAATCGTAACCGTCAATCTTCAAAACTATGTCTTTCTCTCTCGAATGGCTTTTCACATGCCACAAGAGACGCGATGGATATGCCTTGGCAGTCATGAGTCCATGATTTTTGGCATTCTTATGTGTGGTATTGCCACCAGCACTGCAACCTTTGCCAATAATAACCTAGACATCACCTTTATGCCTCATGACCCCCTTAGCACAGTCAAGAACTTGCTAGACTGATAGGTTTTATTTAGAAAAGGACTGGACTGATAGGTTAACAAGCTCTGATACTACGTGTCATGACCTTGCCAGGCTGGGGCACTTGGCGGCGGTGGTAATGGTTGGTGGTGGCTTGGTGACTGCTAGCGGCGTGCGTGCGGTAGAAAGAGAGGGCACTGGCGGTGTGGGAGAGAGGCTAGCGGAGTGAGAGGGAGAGAGAGAGAGAGAGAGAGAGAGAGAGAGAGAGAGAGGGGTGGTGGTTGTAGAGAAGAGAAGGGAGAGGAAGAGAGATAAGGGATAAAACCTAATATTTCATGCTTGCCTTTTCATTAAGAGTCTCGCTCATACATATATATAGGGGGGTTTAAAATTGCTAATGGGCTTGGCCCAATAGTCTTTCTTCTTAATAAATATTATCTAATTATTATCTAATCCTAGCCACTATTACTATTAGTATGTTTATTTCTAATATGTGTCCTTCCTGTCCTGACAATTCCTAATCATGTAAAGGCCTTCCATACAACCTACAGATGCATAGGCCAAACAATCTCCTCAGAGACACCGATCCTAGGGAGTGGTTACAACACCTTCGGCCGTCCAATCGACATTTTCTGGCATTGAAAGCATATAACCAAAATTAAGGACAAAGCCACGAAACACAACAACCAGAACTACATTATTCTACATGGAAATCTAGTAACACAATCAAAAAGTGTAGCATTACTATAGGTATTTCTATATAATGTGTATACATATATATGAATTTGACTTGCATGTTATTTTATTTTATTAGATCTGATAAAAATCAGCAAGCTAATAGAAGAAAAACTAATAAAATATTTGATTACATTATAAGGATAGGTGGTGAAACAAATAGCGTATGTATATGACTTGTATGTTAATAGACTAAAGATTTAAAGTATTTCACGTGATAGAGATAACATGTATATTTTTATAATTGATAACGGATGACATGGACTTTGTGGAGGACGATGTGGAGATAAAACATCTAGTGATGTCATTTTGTGGGGAATGATGTGGGCATCTTGCATGGAGAAAAAAAAAAAGTCATATAGTAGGGTTTAGCGTTGTTAGCGATATAGATAAAGATACAAATATCGATATAGATTAAGATATACATATAGACAGAGATATAGATATATAGATATAGATAAATACAAATCCATATATAGATAAAGAGACAAATACAGATATAAATATAGATATATTATATCAATTTGTGTTTACAAGTATCGTTACCAATAATATTAAAACAACAATTCATATTGAGTGATAAAAATATAAGAATACTAGCCAATTCCCGACATGTTGCGCGGGCGAGAAAAGCAATGGGTGATAATACCATCAAAATGTTGTTGTTGATCAAGATGTGAAAAGAGTCATCAAAGCATCAAGTTAATATATGCAAAATGGATTGCTACAGGATTCCCCTAGTTTTTTAAGTGCTCCGAGTGCTTATAGCACTCGACAAATTAAGCCCACAAAACACTTGGCAAAAGGTTTGTCGCCCCGACAAAGGCCACTTGGCATAGCTGGTTATGGCAAACAGCTCTGTGTCGAGTTCCTGAGTGCCTTTTATCGAGCACTCGACAAAGCCTTTGTTAAGAGTTGAGTCGACACAAAAAAAAAAAAAAAATGCAAAATTTGAACAAAAAATAGCAATTTTTTAATTGGAAGAGGGCCTCACCGGCCAACGCCCGCCCATCTCCATCGAAATTGCGAGTCGCAGCATTTGTTAAGCAAACACTAGACAAAATCAGTGTCAAACACATCACCAAATTTGATTGTTCACTTCTCTATTATTCAGCTGCAAAAAGTAGACCGAGTCACAGCTTTGTTATCTACTCCCACTATCCTAAAATAAAAGTCGTTTTAGCCTTCAATCGTTGTCCCAAAATAAAAGATGTTTTAGGTGTGGTCTAAGGCTGCCACTCTCCACCATAGGTCTGCAGACTTTGCCTCTCCTCCTCCCACCATCCGCTTGCACGGACGCACTTTTGGTAAACAAAAATCACACCGTCGCCACAATGGGCGTGGTCTCCGTCTCAGATTAGGCTAAACATAGGCTTTCCATGTACGTGTGCCCTTATATTAGGACCGAGGGAGCAGACTCTTTGGTACAAACAAAGTCGCCACGACAATCATTGATACTTATAGAAGCATTATGTCCATTTTGCCAATTTATCTCCATGTGGAAGTACACTATAGCATGGAGATGCTATGGATCCCTGTGGTTTCGCGCAAGGTTTTACCATTAAAAATACAAAAAAGGGTCGCCACCAAATTTGACGAAATTTAGAAATTTTGGACCGGTTTTCGATTCAGCATGACGAGTGTGTCCAGATTTCTGCACTACTACTTGTCACACAATGCGACCAGGCATTGACACAATCGCACTGTTTGATTTCTAGGGACTAAACTTTTTTTAGTCATAGGGACTATTAAAAAAAGTCCCTCCAAGAAAATCTTTTAGGGACTAATAATAGAGGAAAAGTCTTAAAAAAAGTCCCTCTTATTGGTTTGGTAGAGACTAAAAGGGACTTTTTTTAGTCCAAGGAAGCAGCACCTCATTTTCTCCGTTACCTATCACAAAATTTCTGCGCTACTACTTTGTCACTGAATGCGACCATTTCGCGTCGAACAAGTCAACTGTTGGACGTGTAAGATTAGTCTACGTACGACTACCTTTCGCGTGTTATACGCGTGATGCGCCTGCATAAATTGCAGCATCTCCGGTAGGTGGCCTCCAAGAAAACCACGCGGCAAACACACAACATAGACAACACACAACATAGACACAGGCAGTGTTTTCACACAGCTAGCGCCCTCGCTCGCTCTATCCATGGATAGAAACGCCGCCGCCAAGTTATTGGATTTGGAGCGTCCACCACAACAGGCCGCCGCCGCCGATGAACTTCGAGCACTGGCGCCGTCGTCTGAGGGCAGCGGACGCCAGAGAACTCTGTCCGCGAAGCACCTGCGTGCTATAGCCGCGCTTGCGCTTTTTTCTGACTACCTCAGGATCGTCGGCCAGAACTTCTCAGACTGGGTGTGGCGTGTAAGGGCGTACGCGTCCTACGACAAGGCCGGGGATGAGCTACCCCTGTGGCTCTGGCGCAAGCCGGCCCTCGTTGCCCTCGCGTACGCGGTGGCCGCGGTGCTCATCTGGTTCATCGGGCGGCTGGAGCGGCGGCGTCGGATGCAGCCCGCCGATGACCACGACGACGACGCACGCTGGGAGGGGCGGGTGAAGCTCGCCGCACAGTTCCTGGTCCACGCCATCATCGGCCTGTTGCTTGGCTACTCGTCCAACATGACACCGTGCGCTATGTTCGTGTTCATGTGGGTTAAGTCAGGCGACCAAGTCTACATAAAGGTGCTGAAGGAAGAAGAGATCGAGTGATGAAGATTAGCAAGTGTTGAGACGTGATTTGTGATTTTGTGAATATTAATAAAAAACACTTCCATAGACGTCTTCACCCTAAACCCATTTTTGCTCCCTTCACTTTTGTATTCTTCTATTGCTGTTCTACAGGCGCTGAGGAGAGTAGAGTGAAGGATTTTTGTTTAAATTTAACCTTTTTAAAACAATATTTTAAATATAACCCTGTTTGAAAATTATTTGCACCACATATCCCTTTTGATCGCGCCAGGACTCCTAGCACGACCTATGCACTCTGTCGCGCCACATGCGTTGGCATGACGGTGCCCTCCACGTTGGCAGCCAAAGTTGACCGTTGCTCATGTGGCGCTCGGTGGGGTCCGCCTCGTCGCGCCATCGACTCTGGCGTGAGGGACCTGTCGTGCCAGCAGCTTTGGCGTGATGCGTCGAATTAGGTCAAGGCGGCCCGAACCATTTTTCCTCGTTTTCTCTTCCATTCTCCACCCGCCCGCCGCCCCACGTCGTCGCATACGTGAAGCCGCCACCTCCTCATCCCACGCCGCCGCAGCACCTGGCCTCCACCTCGACGTAGTCCGCCCACCGGCTACTTGCGCTGGCCCAGGCGGGAGTTAGCCCGGCGCCCCCGGTTGGTGATTCGGTGAATCCCGCCGCCCTGCTTTTCGGCCCACGGGCGGTGGCAATGGCGGCACCGGTGCCCGCCACGCGACTAGGTGGCCCTCCACCACGGGATTAGGTATTCCTTGTTGTCCTTCCCTCCATTTCATGCTTTCTAACGTTTGGATAATTGTGAAATAATATATGATTTAAGCTTGGATAATTGTGAAATAATATATGATTTAAGCGTTCGTTGATACAATGTGCTTCGTAGAATCGATTAAGGAGATGATGTGGCTGTGGATTTGTCCTTGAGAACAAGTAGCATGGATGTAGTTAGTTGATTTGATGCATGGAGGTTTTGAGTTTGCTCATAATATTATTTTTGAAAAACTTTGTTGTACTTATAGAAATTCCTCCGTCAAAATGTTCAGATGTGCACTTTGCCATAAAATTGAGACATTGTGATGTTAAAATGAAACCAAATCGCAAAACTTGAAAAGTTTGATGTGCTAGCCGCTGGTGTAAGTAAATGGGATGATGCACTGAAGATAGTATGGAAACCTGAGAATGTAGAAGCCAAGCAAGATATGACTGCCGAGGAGATCTTTAGTAGGTTTAGTAATGATATATTGTATCCCGTGTTAACCTACACAAATAGTAGTGGTAGTAGCGGTGCCCCTTCACAACCTGCACAGTAAGTTTAAGTGTTTAACAATAAGATGCTTGCTCAGCATGCTTATATGATTCCTTTTTATAAAAAAATACCAAATATATGCTAATGTGGAAATTCAAAATAAATCAGAATTGCGAAGGATAACATGGTAGTAAAAAAACGTCTTACTCAACATTGCTACTGTGAATATATTCTTTAAGACATATTGCAACTACAACTATGAATTCTAACCTTTTTTTTTTTTTTCATCTTTTTCAGCATGGCACACCCACACTACCCCGTCTTGAGAGCTACTACGACGACAGGGACCACCGGGCGCACTTGTTAGACGACGTGGGCAAGGCAAGCGATTCAGATGTCCTCTTTTTTCTTCCACTAATTAAATGTAAACTTTATCATCTCCAAAGTTGACATTGTTTCCATTTTTTCAGGATTTGACACCGTTGTGTCCCCGCACTCACCATCCACTGGACTGGGACGAGCCCTACGCCCCCTACCTTTCGAGCAGGCTTCCTAAGTCTTACTCGAGCAATTCTTGCTGGGCTCCCGGAGATGGACGGGCCCCTGCTCTCCGCCTTCGTCGACAGATGGCGTCCGAGACGCATTCGCTCCACCTGCTGTGTGGAGAGATGTCTGTGTTGTTGCAAGATGTGGACTACATTTTGGGCCTACGCTTGCACAGTCTTGCGGTGACAGGCACCATAAACACAGAGAACTGGAAGGAGTTGGTGTTCCAGTTCACCGGCCACCACCCACCTGAACCTGAAGAAAGCAAGAAGGACATGAAGACCTCGGGTGTGAGCTCCAATTGGTTGCGCGCACACTTCAATAGGTGCCCACAAAACGTCGGTGATGAAGTGGTGGAGAGGTATGCTAAGGTGTAGCTCTTGCACATGGTGGCGTGCTTTCTTCTCCCGGACGCTTCAGGGAACACCGTCTCGTGGATGGTGCTACCACAGCTAATGGAGCCTTGGGAGAACATCACCCTTTATAGTTGGGGGTCTGCTACACCCGCATGGTTGTATCGGCAGCTATGTGAGGCTTTTTAGTAGGGCCAGCCCAACATCCAACCTAGGAGTCTGCACCTACTTGCTTCAAATTTGGATCTGGGAGCCCAACCCCATTGGTAGGACACATAGAGACCGGATTAATGTAAGTTACCCATACATGTTGTCCTATTTAACTAGTCATCTTAGTTAAACTATATACTAACTCGCATGATTTGTCTTTCATTTTGTTTCGCAGCCATGGCCATATGCTAATTATCAAGCTCCCGTGTGCTACCTTTGGCACAGAACAAAGTGCGTAAAGAGGTGAGCCGGATCGACGGTACGCCCGATATTCGAACGATTTGGATTTGTTAACTCCAAATCAGGTAGAGTGTAGCAACCATGGTTGTGTATATGTTCATTAAAAGATGTACGTACTATTAATTTTGTACCTATCACAATTTGCAGGTTGAATGGACTCCATATGAATGTGATGAAGTGAAGACCTTGGAGGTCCCCCCCCAGAAGTGAACAAGACAAGCAGCTATGGCGATCAAATACCCCCCATGATCTTGTACTATGTCGTCGAGCACCACTTGCCCAAGAGAGTCATGAAGCAGTTCATGCGGAAACAAGATTTCCCTTTACGACACGAGTCGATGACGCGAGCGTTGCACGAGTAAGTGACTTCACATTTCACCACCTAGAATGCTTTGTTTCTACTTGTCTTGTGAAAACTAATTGGGGACGTTTCAGAATATCGAGGAAGAAAAGATTTGGAGGCGGCAAAGGCGGCTCAACATCCATGCCACATATGTGCAACAATGGATCAATGCTGAGATGGTCTATCGTGAAAGTGGCCCTCGTTCTGTAGCCACTGAGTATCATGAGTACCTCTTGTGGTTGCACAGATCCACTAGAGTCCATATCAAACCTCCGACATCAGTGAATCTAATATATAGAGGAGAGAGCGACCAAGAAGATCGTTATGATGATAGAACAAGGCAAGACGTGCAGCCCGAGAGAGCTCCTCTTGATAACTACGTGGTAAGCACTCCATTTGCTTTACAAATTGAAAGATAACATTGGTACATTAAGCATATGTACATGCAAAATGAAATGCTAACACTATTTCTTGAAAAAATATAGAGCACACAACTACCTCACCTTTCAAATGAACCCGGAGTTTATCTTGGACGTGCAGGGGGGCAAGAAGATAGTGACCTTCAAGAATTTGTAGAGATACTACACAAAACACCATTCTCTCTAAAATTCCTTCGCAACGATGAAACACTAACTTAGCAATTGACTTAATTGGCTTGCAAAAGGTGATGAAATTCACACATCGCATGGCTCGCAAGTTGAGCTGCATGAGAGCCGAGGATGTACAAAGGCCGGCGCATGAGAGAGCATAGGGCTCTCGTTCAAGACAAAGTTCTAGGTGAAAATCGGCATTTGTTCAGAAAACCTTCGAGGAAACAAGCCATGACGACACTCGTGATACATCGTATGAGCAGGAGGCTCTTGGTGGTTCACAATTGTTTGGAGCTCCGAACCTCACCCAAACTCAGGTGTGCTCCTAACCCCACACAAACCCATATATGAACATGTTTGCAACCTTAATGACATCATGTGTAGGTCGAATCCCAAAGCTCTCCGCAAGTGGCACGGTGAAACCCAAAACGAAGTGCCCATGCCCGTGATCGCTACGACTTTGGCACTCCGAATCTCCTACCCACAAGTCCGGGCCGTCAACGTCGTGCTAGACAACCCTTCTTACCAAACCCATGAAAAGGTGCAATGGATGTGGAAACTATGTGTATGTGTGGACTACGTGTGAAAATTGTGTGACATGGAGTGAAAACTATGTGATTTGCAGTGAAAACTATGTGAAAACACATAATTGTGCAATGGATTTGAAAATTATGTGTGAACTATGTGAATGTCTATACAAATGTGATATTTTGTATGTGTATGAGAGGACTGATTTGGTGATAAATGAATTTTAAAAAAAAAAAAAACAGAAAAATGTGCGTCGTGCCACCAATGCTGGCGCGACAGTCATTTGTACGATGTCTGTGGAAGCGTTAGAGTAAAATGTATAGTGCACGTCGTGCGGACAAATTGGCATGACACCTCATCGTGCCGGGCGGGTGAGGCGTGGCGTGGTCAACCTCCCCAACACGAAACTTCTTGGACATTTTAATACCACGGCGCGACAATCGCGCCAGAGTGTGCGGTGCAACAACCCGTCGCGCCACATGCAACGGCGCGATGCGTGGGCCCCATTTTCCTCCATGGCAGCACTGGGTCAAATTTGGCTGCCAGCATGGAGGGCACTTGCGCCCACGCATGTGGCGTGACGAGTTCATAGATCGCGCCCGGTGTGCGGCGCGACCAAAGGGGATGGCGCCCCGGTGTCCGGGCGTGACAGTGAAAGACTTCTCCATGCATATATCTAAGGATGAAAACGGTCGATCTCGGTCGAAAAACTACTCAACCGTTTTCTATTTTACATTTGAAATACGAAAACGAAAGCAAAACGGTAAAGTCGAACATCAAAACGAGCACGAAATTACGGAATCTCAAAAGCGAACCAATTCGGCGGATTTAAGTCGAACACGGTCGGTATACAAAAATTCAATACGGAATACCAACCCACAATGCATAACAATTAATAAGTGTTATTGTAGCAAATTACGAGTGCAAGAGAGCAAACTTATCATTCTGGTCCATCTAGCTCTCTGTCTTTTGATCGATGCAATCACATGCAATGCAACAACAGCATCACATGAAGCCAGGTGCAGCCACGCAACATCGTGTGAGGTGATTAGTCCCACCTCGACAACTTAGGGAGGCGCGACAGGGGGTGAGATGCCTATATAATATGGCTATGAGCATCAATACTCTACACTTATATTTGCCTAGTTGGCATGATCGACAACCAAATTCGGTTTAAATTGAATTTTAAATTTGAAATATTCGAACTAAAAGTAGAAAAGTAGAATACGGTCGAACTTGGTCGAAAAACTCCTCAATTGTTTTCTAATTTTACATTTGAAATACGAAAACGAAAGTTTAAAACGAAAAAGTCGGACAAGAAAATACGAATTCGATCGGGTTAAAAGTAAAAAACGGCGCGGTCGAACTTGGAATTTTTCCGTTCCGTTTTCAACCCTACATATATCATTATATGTCGTCATTCGCGCAGCATAATCATATCGTTTTGTCTAATTTGGCCAAAGGCCAGACCGCCTGCAGTGAGAGGCAAAGCAAGCAAACGGTTGTTACCGTGCCTGTCTGTGTCGATCAGTCCACAAGTTGTTTTTTTTTTTTTTTTTGATCAGAGTCCACAAGTTGTTAGGCCAGCTGCGCAGGGGACGAGCGCTAGTACGTGCGCTACTATAGCGGCCCTGCCGTTGCGAACTGGACTGGATCACTGGATCCAACTCGCCAAGTCGGAGTCTGAGGCCGGTCGAGAAACCGAAACAAAGCCACATAGCATAGGGTACCCATGAGCATCATGGCGCACAAGCAACCCTGCCACATATAGCATACAATGCACAAGCAATACAAGCCATCATCATACATTAGAAATATCTGACGGGAAAATCAATATGAAGAAAGGCGAAACATTCAGATTTGAAAACCAATTCTAGAGACGGTCAAGCATGCCGCCTCTTGAAATGATAATTGGTTGGGAATATTCAATTTTTAGAAACATTTCCAAAGGCACTTGTTTAAGAAACCTGTCTCTAATTTTCTTTTTTTTTTGAGGATGACCTGTCTCTAAAAATGCATTTATTATGCAGAGTGCCGTCCGTCTGTAGAAATTGGATTTTTTCTACAGGCCATTAGATGGAGTTGGTTGGGGCCCAGCCAACTAGGCAAATCAGACAAACATGGAGTAGCTGCATTTGAAATTTATTCTACAGCTGGAAATTGTTATTGAATTTTTTTGGATGTTATAGGGGGCGTGCGCCGGGGGGTTAGTAGTAATGTTCCTTTTTAAATAGTAAAAAAAAAAAAACAGTCTTTTGTTTTGAGAAATCGTCGGTCTTGTGTGCTCACAGGAATGATAGAGCGGATTACTTCTCGGAAAGAATTTATTAAAAATTTGCTTGGAATCCTTTTTTGATAGTCCTAGATATACAAGCATTAATAATCAAGCCAAGCAAGAGATGTGGTGGCGCCAAGTTTAGTGAGTCTTAATGACAGTAGACAGGCACATATTGAATACCACCAACTTTTGACTACCAACGTCAAAAAGAATACAAGGTCAAAGTTCGGCAGAAATAAATGATTGCTATCATAGTTTCAACTTTCAATCTGCTGGCTAGTAATGAACGAACCAGAGATACACTACTGATGATATGAAGTAATATCAAGACTTTTGAATTGATTTCAAGACTTACACCCCAAATGTAAAGAAAAAATGCTAGTAAAAGACGTTTCCAGGAAAGACGAATAAGTTTGTTTTTCTACTCGAATTCACATGTATTAAGAGTGAAATTATGGAATAATCATTATCTATTAGTAGTAAGTAAATGCGCCTGACTGTCACAGGAAATATCATGCTGGTCACGCCGCCCTCTGGTCCGTTACAAAACATAAAACTTTATTTTCCGCAATATATATGCTCAGTTGCTCTGTCATATTACCCCGATAAACTTCTCATACGGTCCTCAGAAAACTTTTCGTCTATACTGGCCGAGCAGACGCTATCTGAGTCATTTCCCATCGACATCAGCCCCATCCGCTCAGGTGATTCTTTTTCCTATATACTCTAGTTTCTTATGCGATTTGGTCACAGCTTTTTAGTAGTACTTCCTCACAAATCACACCAGTAGAGAGCTAGATTCCCCATATTTTTCCCCATGTATATGCAATAAGGTGAAGTTACATCAACATATTTCTCATCCTGGTCTTTGTACGAACTTACTGAAAAATTGAAACAACACAGTTTGCGTCAGAAAAAAAAAAGAACAACACAGTTTGCTTTGGTATAATCTTCTTTTTTTTTTTCAGATCTTGAGGAAGCCAGCATGTTGGAATAGGACTTCTTGGCTTCAGATCTATCATATAACGTGAAGGTCATTACGAAATAGTAAGTCTGATCCATGTTCTTTACGAAATAGTCCTGTTCAAGTTCTTGGATTCAGATCTATCATATATCTTTATCATAGTCCAGAGATATGTTTTCCACCTGACATGACAGCAGTGTTTATTTTTATTTATCTATTGATATATACGTGGTTATTACTTAAGCTGTCTTTTCATGCTTGTAGGGTGTGTTTGCTTTGAGAAATTAGCTCCTCACTTTTTTTTTTGTTTGGTTTGTGGCATAAAATAGGATGCATCATCACCTCATTCCTCACAAGCTAATAATTTGTATGGAATAATAGAGTCATTCTAGCAAGTTTGAGGAATGAACTCCTGATGTATCGCCTCATCTAGAACGGATTGGCTTCTCAAACCAAATACCCCGATTAACTTATTTTAAGTTGATATGCATGGAAGTTTTTATTTTTTGAAACTTACTTCAACCTTTTTTTTTTGTTTGCTGTTTCATTTATTTTCTATTTTTTTAGATCTTGAGGAAGGAAGCATGTTGGAATAGGACTTCTTGGCTTCAGATCTGTCAAATAACGTGAAGGTCGTTATGAAATAGTAAGTCCATGTTTTTTGACGAAATAGTCCTGTTCAAGTTCTTGGATTCAGATCTGTCATATATCTTTAACAGAGTCCTGAGATATGTCTTCCTCCTGACTTGACAGCAGTGTTTATTTTTATTCATCTATTGATGATGTGGCTTCTTGCTTTTCGGCCTTGTAGGGTGTGTTTGGTTTGAGAAATTAGGTCATCATTTTTTTTGTCTGGTTAGTGGCATAGAATAGGTTGACGTATCATCACCTCATTCCTCACAAGCTAATACTACTACAATGTGGAATAATAGAGTCATTGCAGCAAGTTTGAGGAATCAACTCATGATGTATCGCCTCATCTTGAATGCAGTGGCATCTCAAACCAAATACCCCCATTAACTTATTTTTAAGTTGATATACATGGAAGTCTCGGTTGCCCTTATCCTCTATTTCAACCTTCTTTTGAAACTTACTTCATCTTTCTTTTTTTTTTTCTTTTTCTTTTTGCTATTTCATTTATTGGAAAAAAAATTATAACCATTATGATTTATAATAAAAGGATGGTATTGGCTAGCTCTTCTACCTCTCTGTAGTAGCGGCCAAGTATTCTTTTTTTTTTTTTTTTTTGCCATGCATGAATTTGGTCTACATAGAGTGACCACCAGATTGTATTGTCCTGATGCAGCATATTGCACTTTTTTCAAACCAAATATATTTCTTCATCAATGTATATGTCTATATATATATATGTTACAGGAGAACTTTATATTTCTTGTTTTGATATATAATAATCATCACCTAAATCAGAGTCTTTATGCTTCCTTGCTTGTTTAGATTGAGCTCAATCTTCCCTGCGGCGTACTACTTGTGCAGTTGTGCGAAGAAGTGCTATTGATAAGGACACAACCACTAATTCAAAGGTTGCAGAAGGTGAAAAAAATATCTGCGCTCCTGTGTACATAACACAGCTGCTTGAGATCATATATATTTGCATCATAGCAAAGGACATCCACCAATATGGACAAAAGAATGGATTTAAGTGAGAAGATGCCCACAGAAAATAACGCTGACAATCAAGCATCCAACGGAGAAATGTTTGTGCGTGGGCCTGCAAGTTCTCGCTTGGTTTTCAAGCAGTTCATTGTGGACAAATATGGGCCACTTCGGAATTATGCAACGCTTTTGTTGGAAGAATCTGAGAACAGAGCTGCAGAAGCCACCAGGAGCAACAAAATATCGCTTTTTGACAATGCTAAGGTAGCTCCCACAGATGAAACGGTCAATCATAAATGCAATGAGTGTGGTAAGGGCTTCAAAGAGATCAGTTCACTAAATGGGCACAAGGGTGTTCACAGACGAGAGGAATATAAGCGCAAGCGCATGGTGCTAGAACAACAAGCCACAGCAGTCGATGCTTCAAATGTGGTGTCTTCATCAAAACCACGGAAGAAAAAGAAGAACAATAATGAGATGAAGAAGATCCAGTTTGCTGCACAGACTCTAGAAATGCTGTTCATGGAATTCAAACGGTACCAGCCGGATGACTTATCAGCCAGTATAACCTTCCCAAACAAGCATATAAGTATAGATGAAGAAACAGATGAGATGAGAGAAGTCGCTGAGATTTTGGTAACACTGGCACAAAGTTTTTGCAATGACAGTTTTGTGTGCACAACATGCAACAAGGTGTTCTCTTCATACCATGCCCTAGGAGGCCACATGTCCATTCATAACAACAAGCCCTCCATTCATAACAACAAGCCCGGCAAGAAGAGCTTGCTTGCCCTTCAAAAAAAGAACAGCCTGCTTGGGGATGGCAGCACCGGCAGCTCCGGTGGTGGCAGGGAGCAGTCCACATGGAAGCACGTGTGCGACAAGTGCAATCAGAGGTTCCCAACTGGGCCGATCCTCGGTGGGCATAAGCGCGGACACTGGTGGCAGGAACACTACTACAAGATGGCACTACTGGAAGATAGGAACGTGAAGCCACCATTGCAAATGTTGCCTCATCATGAGGCAGAAAGGTCTGGGCTAGTGGTTGTGCCAACTGATGAGAACATACAACCTGCAGGGCCAGGGTTGGTTGTGGCAGCTCACACGGTGCCACTGGCTTGTGATGGCGTCCAGCAGCCACAGCAGGCTATGAGTCTGGGTAATGAGATTGAACTGTCAGTGCCTTCAGATGTTTCTGATGAGGATGTCTCTTGAGATAGAAGCTGATCTGCCAGCAGGACCTGTCACCTATGCAGCTCATCCGTGGTCACTGGTGTCTTTGACCTCTATAAGGGCACTCAGCCTCAAGTTGGGGTGTTTCTTCCTCACTGGAATTTCTTCTCAGTAGAACTTTATATTGAATGGTGTTTGTCAATGTTTCATGTATCCCCTGTGTTGTTTTAATTACATTGGTATTTCTCATTAAGTTGAATATTGGTGGATGTTAAACATATGCATGATATGATTTTCCCTTGAAACTTGTATCGAATTTATTGTGTTAATATTATAATATAGTGTTGGTGTTACAGTTCCTATATATTTAGCTATAACAAACCCATATGCTCATCATACTATGGACCTTTGTTTACAATATATCAGAGTTTTATTATTTCTCTAGGTGAATGAGCACCCCGGCCAAGCAATCATTTGTTATAAACAAATGACCTTGCATTGGATCTTATCATATTTAAAGGATGGGAGGTCTTGCCTCCCGTAGAGTAGGGACAGATAAAAGAACATGTTTAAATTGATTGGGAACAATCCACAAATGCATTTTGAAGTATTAAGACTAGATTCTCCTGTTTTCAGCCAATGAAAACCTTCCGGTCCTGATAACTTTAACATTCGGATTTCAAATTGTATAAACGATATGCATGTTTCAATCATCTTGACAAGGCCTTCGTTTTGGTGGACTCTAATTTAACATTTGACTCAATCTTGTAGTAGGTTCAGCCGTTCAGGTAGCTTCCTTATCAAAGTCGACTCTCAGAAAAGTGCTTAGCCATCAAAACTACAAATTGAATTTTATTTTCCTGTTACTTTGAATTTTATTTTCCTGATGGTACTTTTTCAAGTTAACCTTGCGGTATTAGGCCAGGACATGTTACTGTGTAATTTCCACATGAATATATATGCTTTACATGTGCACATAAATCAAGAATATGACTTATTATATAGGTTGAGAACTAAAATGTAAGGTATAGTAGCTCCTGATTCTAATAGCCTAGATGCCACAAAATCTATTCTTTGTCTTCATCCAAGATACCGCCCCCGTCCCCTCCTCCCTAAAACAGAACCTGTAACAATGTTTTTAGTTGGTCTTTATCAAACACCATGGCGTTTGTGATCCAAATTTCCCAACAAAAAGTTGCTGCTCTAGACAGTAATAGTTGAATATATATATGTTGGTGACCACTTCATTTTGACTAACGACCAAATAGATTAATGGTATTCAAGGTTATCCAATTTCCAAAGAAAACAAACACAACACACCTAGGAACGGGACAAAATGATAATATAAAAACAAATGTTGAATAGTTCCAGGCTTACTGCATGCAGAGACAAGTCTTACTGCTGTTCCAATTCTCTTAGTTTGCTTTGCGTTTTGTAAGAATCGCAGCATTGCTTATAAGAACCAAATTGTAGAAAAATCTCCATTTTCAGGGGTACATTCATACTCCAAATCTCTTGTGTAACCATTTTTCCATTATTGACTAAGTGCTTATTATGCATGGATCTAACACAGAGAATAATCCATTTTCATTTAGATTTGAGATGAATATATTCCTGATTTGGTCAAACCCAGAATAATACTCAAATTATAGCCTGATTTGGTCCTATACGTCTAAAAAACAGTTGTAGGAAATTTTCTGTAGATATATTTTAGATGTATTATTTTTTTTCCAGTTGGTTAAGTGGATCAAGAGTTATGATCACAGCGGGAACATGGAAACCGAGTTTGACTGGTAGGTTTATTTGAGTATTTATAGAATAGGTTTATGTGGACAAGTTTTTGAGGTAGTTTTCTCTATGGTGATGTTATTTCCAGAGAGATTGTTATCACATCCTTTTGGGTCATATGGAAAATGCGTAATAGTATTATCTTTGACAATGGACGGAAGAGTTTGAGTCTTTGGAGGAGATCGTTCAAAGAGGAGCTGGGCTTAGTGTGTACCAAGTCTAGAGGTCCTAGAAACCATAAACTTAGTATTTGGAGAGAGTCTTACATGTAATCTTGTTTTCCTTTTTTATTTTAAGCCTTGCTGATCTGTAACTTTGTATGTAACCATTCTTTCATTTAATTTAAAAAAAAAGAGGGGAGACCCTGTTCAGTTAAAAAAAGGGGTAGTTTTTTCTCTATAGGTTTGACAAGTGTGAGTGCTGCTGCGTTTTTCACTAAGGTTAAGGCAAATGAATGACAACCCTATGTGTAGCCTTGTTCCTATTGTTTGAGTTTTCTGGTGATTCAATTGTTTAGTGTGCTATGTTCTTGTTCCATGTGGTTCAGGTTCCAAGTATTCCTTACACTCAGTTCGGTCTCTATGGATCCGTAGTTGCAATTTGGTGTTTATATTCAAAATCAAGTTTTAATATTTTCATTAAATTAATTCCTACCCGTCACAGCAATTTTTCATGCTACGGTTAAAAAAACCTCGTTGTCCCATGCTAAAGCACAGGTCCAAGTCCTAGCTCTAGTCGTGGTCATTCTCATATGGGCTACAATGCCATTGTGTATGTGTGGGATACGATGTTGTTTAGGGGTTTTTCGACCTATGTGAGAAGGCCTCCTTCTTAAAGCAATGCCTAGGGGCGGTCATACCCCGTGTCATTTTTTTTAATTCTGTTATGGTGGATCGAAAGTGTAATTTGTTTGGCGTTACCAACTAGTAAATTCTAAGGATTCAAGGTGTTGTTCATGGAACATCGTTCTTGATATTTTTACTCACCTTGTTTTTGTTTGGTTTTTTTATATACAACAGATGATCACGACATGCATTGGGTCTGGTGGTAGAACCTTCATGTCACAAACATTTGGTTTACATGTATAAGCTTGTCTACTTAATTGAAGTTATATATTGTAATAGCTTACTCAATGGTTGCATATACAAAGGATCGTTTGGATGAGACCACATCTTTGTTGGGATAGCCCTTTTTTTCTATTATTGGGTTGGGCTATGATACTTATATCAATGTTTATGATATTATACCATATATATTATATATGTAATTTTGCTTGCTTTCGGATGCCTAGTTTACTAGGAGACTCTATTGCTTTTATTAATAATTTTCAAACTTAGTAGAAATTAGTTGTTGATCGCGTTTTTAGCTAGGATGTTACACTTGCTACATATTGTCTTCATTATGAACTTTGAGAAGTCACTTGATCAAAAATGTATTTATCCTCGAAAATTTACCTTTTGGATTCCAAGACCACCTTTGTTTTTTCTGTTGACATAAAATATTCCACCTTTGCTAGCTTATATTTCTTTTTTGTGCTAATCACTTTCGGCTAAAAGATGCGATCTAAAATATTTTAGTTTTTTAAGAACACCTCTTGGGACCCAAAATGGAAGCATGAAGACATAGTAGACATAATTAATTAGGAAAAGTCTTTACAAAATAAAATTTCCAATCTTTATGTGAGGAGGAAGTTTTTATTATTTGAAACTACCTATCTTTCTCATTCTATCTTCAATTGATTTCCAACCTTTATGAGGAGGAGGTTTGAATGAAACAACTGTGAGTTATGAAGATAAAGCCAAACCGAATTGTATTTGTCAACTTGTTAAGGCACTTACGGATTTAAGCAAACCCCTCGGGTTTTGGTATTCACCTCTAAGTATCAACCTACTAGCTAAATTTTCTAGCTTCCAAACCAAATGCATCTTTGTATATTTTTTTAGTAAGAATGATATTATAATATTTCTTATAATCCATGTTGTGGCATTATTGTTGTAACCTCATCATGTGATGAGTTGAGGCCTTATTGCAAGATCTAAGAAATGATTTTTTGCCTTCAAAGATCTTGGGAATCACCATTACTTCTTAGGATTTGTGGTATAAACAAGTTCAAGCTGGCATTTTTATTAGTTAACAAAATGCAACTGGTTGTTAAGAGTGGCATGAATGAACCATTGTAAATAATCAAATACTCATCTTCAAATATCTCAAAAATTGTCTTTGCTCCATGGAAAACTTTAACCATAAAAGAAAATATATAACACAACAAATTGGTTTGGTATTTTAAATTACTTAACAATGAGCCATTTTGATTTATCCTTCTCCATTAATAAGTATGCTAATTCCTTTATGCAAGAACTAGCTTGCACTTATATTGACTATGGTAAAAAGAATACTACAAGTTGTTAAAGTCACATTGGATAAGGGACATGAAGGCAAGGGTCTTTTTCATGTAAGTGCAATATTTGACGAAATTGGGTTGGATGCGCTTAATGATAAACATTCTACTAGTGGTGTAAAATCTCTATTCAGGATCAAACCTTGTGTCCTAGTGTGCTCGTAAACAATCAATTGTTTCCATAGTAAGCATTGAACATAATACCAGCTTCTTTCCGAGGCAAAAAAATAGAAACAACTTGGACAATGACTATTCTCAATGAGCTTTGTATTTTTCAACCTAAAGTTCCTAGTCTTAGGTTTGGTAACCCCTAGGGAAAATGTTAAACTATTTTAATGTAGAAGTGGTCCATATGAATTATGGAAATTATTTTTTTCTCATTGTTAAGCTAAGGGTCTACGTGTAATGGTTGCTATAACAAAAAAAAAAAAAGAACTATGGGTTGAAATACACTCATATATCTACCTTTAAATGATAAACTAAAGCATTATTTGTACCATTAAGACCCTTGCATTTATGCAATGAAGATTCATGCATATGTGTGCTTCCATACTGATGGCTATGGCATGTGAATCCAACACTAGTAGTTACTCAAGTTACTGGTGCTTGAACATTAATGCATGCAAACTATCTTTCTTGATTTCAATGGCCATGTGTTGTTCAGCTAATAGAACTAGTAACCGAGTACTCCATCCATCCGGTGTGTCAAGTAATTTATAGGGATGTAGCAAAGTATCATATAGTCTTAGAGCTTGGTTACATGCTTTTGTTGCCATATATCTCTCCCAAAAAGATACACAATATAAATAGCAAGCGTACAAGAGGAAAAACATATTCCACTAGGGAATAAAACATAACAATTCATTCAAACATTCCCTCATCACCGTCGAGGGAATAACAAAATAAAGTAGGGGGAAAGGGAGAGAAATATTTCCAATATACAATGACCTAGCAAGGTAAGAGGGGGTACGTTTGGTTTATGCATGAGTTGTGTGGAACATGAATGATTGAACTGTGCATTGTGCACATAAAGTTTTTTTATCCGGTTGAATAAGTTGTGCTAATATGGAATTGCAAAGCTTCCACTATTTCTTTATTTTTGCTGATTTTTGGTACTAGATAATGTTAGCACATCTGATTTACCATGATCATTATTGTTGCTTCTTATGTCTTGTACATGCCACGTAATTGATGACGCTCAATGTGAAAGTTTATTTTTTCTCGCATAGAATGGTATGAGTGATGAGCATGCTTATTTTAATAATAAACCTTATATGATTTGAGCTAGCTATACTTGTGGGAGGTCACTCTATGCTCTTGGAAGGTTAATATATCGTTATGAAATTACATGAAACAATTGGGAGTAATAACATGTACAAAGATAACCCTACTTTAGAGGTGAATTATGCCATGCTCGAGGACATTATTATCCATAAATTTTGGAATCAATTTTTGCTCCTTATCTATTTAGTCATAAAGGCGTGTGCATACAATACTAGTGCTTAAACATTAAGGCATGCATGTTTGTTGCTTGATCCCACCTACTGGTCATATGATTGTCCAACTAATTGAACTAGTAACGAGCACTCCATCGACATGTGTATATATATATATAATTATGTTGACCTATTACATGAGACAAAGCATGATAAAGGATATGCATAGAGCTTTGTTACATGCTTGTGGTGTGTGTACGTTCTATCGACTAAAAAGATCATGGCAGGAATGACATCTATATATACAAGAAGAAACCCATGACATTAATTAGAGAATACACACATAATAGTTTGTTGAACCAATCACTCATCACCATCATGGAATACTAAGAGTAGAGGGAAGAGGGGAGATAAATATTTCCAAGATACAAAGTGCATGGTGAAAGGTGGTAGGTATGTGTTGTGTAGAACATGAAAAATTTGAACTATTTATTGCACACGTCGAAGTTGTTTATCGGGTTGAATAAATTTGTGCTATATGTCTGATTTTGTAAAGCTTCCACTAACTTTATTGTCTTTGCTTACAAAAAGTACTAATGTTATGCCTTCTCAAACTAAGGGAATTGAAGTATATTATCATTTTTTTTTGAGAGTGGGTCATGAACAAACAATAGTTAGACATTTTCCTTGTACCCTCTAGTGGTCAAGGTGCAAACCAAATTAACAAACCCTTAACTTTTTGTCTATTGAATTATTTTGACACAATCTCAACTTTTCCAAGTTGTGATTGTGGGGGTGCTAAAAAGTATGTCTATATTAATCTTCATGTTGTATCTTCTAGAGCAATCTTGTATAAAGAAAGAACTTATATCCATAGGTTCCTTCTCAAGCTTGTAGACTCGACCAATCAATATCGATCTTTCCCTCTATACCACAACATAGACTATTTTCACCCCCATCTACAAAATGATATGGCCTAGGGCAAAGGCTTTAACACTTGACAATCCTTTTACAACAACGATCACCTCAAGTGTTTAACAAAGGTAATTAGTTGTCTAACTATTTTCAATAATGATGCATGAGGGGTTAGACTCAAAAACCTTATGTCAATTATATATATTCTAACTCTTGTTGTATAAATTGCTAACTTGGACCTTTATTTACTTGGAACGAAAAAGAACCCTTTTTGGAATTTCCCAACCAAAATGTTTGATCTTCTTCTATGTTAATACACTAAGCTATGTCAAGTATTATTGTCCTAATCTATGTTAGATTTATTTTGAATATTATGTATGAGTTTGATTACTTTAGGACTTTGAGCTTTACTTGCCAGTTTAGGGTAGAGTTAGAGTCAAACTTTTTTAACACCTGCTCGTCGAGTTGTTGTTATAACCATGAACAAATAGCAATATGCTCATAGTAGGAAGAGACAACATATTGGTAGTGCCAAAGGAGCAGATGATCTTACATTATTCGGGAGGAGCCTAGTTATGCCACAAGAATATAGGATTCAATCGGTTGAACCTCATCAACAAATATTGTACCTCTGGTGTCATCTATGATCTTGCATATTCATAAAGGGTGATCGACAGTTATATTGTTGATCCTATGAGCACTCATTTCTAAGAAGTGGTAACAAGAACTATATGGTTGGATTTCAAACTAGAGGGTACATGGAAGTTCATTTGAAGGTTCAAGAATTAGGCATCTATAAAGCATCATGCAACAGAAGTGGAGAGAGGCAAAATTGCTAACTCAATAGATGTGTTTCTAACATTAGTTCATAGGTAGTTTATATATGGAAGTCGTCCTACATGATCTTGCGCCACAAGCATGACCTAAATAGATTAGGTTTCCAATTTGTAAACTTAAACTTTAAGCAACCAAATTAAAATCTAAAATTGTGAAAGGAGGCCACATACTATTTTTTGGCCGACCATTCACGCAGGTGCTTTACGCAAGAAAGTCTATACGTGTGGGGTTCTCTTCTCTCTCCATAGTCCCCACATTAGTCTTGGTGAAGTGGAGAGAGGGTTTACATATTTAAGTATGTCAACTTACACTCCAATTAGTAAGGTGAGACTAAAGTTCCCCCACTTTCTATTTATGCGTGCATGAATGAGCCTTTTACATTTATTTGGAATTGTTGGGAGTTCTCTGTTGGGGCAACCCATATTTTAACATGGTTGTCCTTCACCTATATATAGAAACATATATTTGCAGAGCCCTTTCTAGTGGTAAGGGTTGTGACTGCCTTTGAAGTTCATTTTTTATCATCTTATTTGATATGTTTGTTTTTAATAGTGAAAATCCCCCTTCCTTCATGTAGGTTATGTGGGCCCTCTATTGTATTCTTCCTTGTCCTGATCTCACTCTACTTAGGCAAATCCACCCTCTTTTATGATTGGCCACTTTTTGCTCTAGATGCACATGTGACTCTCAATTTGTTTGGCCTTGATTTTGTTTCATTTTAATGTTAGTCATTCTATAGGTATAAACGGTTATCTAGACTCTAATTCTATATTTATATCTATATCTATAATAAAGAGTGAAGGATTTCTTTCAACCTTTTTTTTCTTTCCCCAATTTACCCTTGTCCATAGTCCATCTATTCTTTGAATTCTTCTATCATACTCACATTATTACCTTTGATAGATGGACCCATGTGTTTCTCAAATTGATCATCCAGAGTGGGGTATCATTACACAATTCACAAGATCAATATCAAACTAAATAGAACGTGGAAATAAGATTGAGCCATATAATATACCCACTAAAAATTAGTATCGGACTCAACAATTGATACATATTTGTTCTCCTCTTAAAAAAATGAAATTTTTGGGCTTTGGTTGGGTGAGTCGTACAAGATCATGTTTATATACCTATGAACTTTGTCTCTTCAAATGTGTCCAAACATAGAAATCTATTTCAGAGGAGAGAGAGGGTTTGCAAGTGGGTAGTGTGGTCTTAGCAAAATAAAAGGAAGTGGGTAATGCGGGACAAGAACTTCATAGAATCGCATAAGGACGTTTCGGAACAAGGATCTTGACTCATAAAAAAAGCTGACAAAGCATTGTAGCTTTTTATAGTGAAAGAAAACAGCTTAGCATAGGTTCTTTGTACAGGATCACCTAACTAGTTGTTAGCCCAAACAAAATTGAATTAGCATTGTTGGGATTGCAATGAGTTATCAATTTAAATTTGCTCATGATCTTTAGGATACCTTTCCACCAGAAAAGAGCCAATTAGGCTCTAGGCATGAGGGGTGTTGGTGTTATTGTACAACTTTGTCCATCTGAATTTGACCCCATGTACATCAACATGATTGTCCATGTGAGTTTGATGTACATCAACATTATTATATTTTGTATCAATAAGGTTGTTCTGATTTTTCATGTGGACAATGCTCAAGCCTCCTTTGGTTCTACAGGATGTTTCCAACACAGCAAGACAAGAACCTCTTTTATGAA
Organism: Hyparrhenia diplandra; assembly: GCA_015847255.1. Lineage (NCBI taxonomy): Eukaryota > Viridiplantae > Streptophyta > Magnoliopsida > Poales > Poaceae > Hyparrhenia > Hyparrhenia diplandra. Next base: position 129,947 of record JADLZK010000146.1, read on the forward strand.
TTTATCCCCACTTCCGAGGCAATGCTTTAGATAGTTTTCATTTTCTTAATCAATCGAAGAATGTGGTTGAAGGTTGCACATAAAAAAGGTTGGGAGAGCTGAAAAAAAAATTGAATTGGCCATCATTAGTCTTCCATTATAAAGAGAGAAACCTACTAATTCAATTCAATCTTCTCTCAGTGTAACACCCGAAATTTTTGCATGATTTTTAAATAGCTAAATTGGTTTAATTTTGTAATTTATGTGATGCATGGAATTTAGTAAATAAATAAATTTTGTGAAATTAAAATTTGTCATGAGGTAGAAACATGTTATACACTCATGCTGGAACATATCTTATTTTGTGATGCCTGCTTTTCGTTTGAATTGAATCAGATTTGAAATTCATTTGAAAAGCAAATTCGAGTAAAAGAGAAAGCCTTTCTATTTATTTCTCTTCCCTTCCTGGTATTCCAGCCCAAAGGCTTGACCGGCCTGTTTCCTTGATCCAGCCCGCGCCCGAAATCCACCTTGGGCCGGCCCATTTCGCTGCAACACAGCAGCAGCACTCGTCCCCTTCCTGGTCCGACTGACGAGCGGGCCCCGCAGCTTCCCCTTCCCTGAGTCGGGTCCGACCGAGAGCTCGAACTCGAGCCGGACCGAAACACCGACCCGGCCACGATTTCCTTCGTGATTTCGTTGCAAACCGCGTGCCGCGACCTATATAATCCTATCTGCAGCAGCGCCGCGTCCGCTTTCCCATCTAATCGAGCCCAGCAGCGCCGCCGATAGCCCTAGCTCGAGCAGCAGTCGCAAAAATCGCCGCCGCCGCTTAATTCCGCCGCCGGAGCTCGGTTTGCCGCAAGCTTCGCCTCACCATCGCCGTAAGTAAGCCCTTAGCTTTGCCTTAAGCTTGCGCACGCATCGGTGCTGTATAACTCGGTCTTTTTGGTCTGTTTCGTATCACCGGCGAGGACAGACCGCCGCCGTTCGCCATCTCCGGTCGTGAGCCATCCAAGAGCCCGATTTCGTCCTCGATTTCAGTCCAGGTAAGATTGCGTCGTCTTTCTCTTTCTTTTGAGCCCAACCGCATCGAAAACGGTGCACCGTAGCGGCCAAACCAGTTAATCCGGCGAAGCTCCGCCGCGGTCCGGCCATGTCGCCACAATCTTCATCGTGTCCGGCGAGTAGCGCCGCCGGGTCACCAGGCCCTAATCTCGGCCGTCGATTTTAAATCGTGCGGTCGATATGATCCGATACCCTTTCGGCCGGTTCTTTTACAGATTAAACCCCGTCATCTACGGTTGATTCCGTAAGAGCCCTTGGCGTGTTTCGGCATTTATGCTATGCCTTCGGGAAAGCGTAGTTTTATGTAAACAGCAGCAGTTTACGCTTTCAGCTATTTACAGAATTGCCATCCAGATTCAAATCCTCATATCTTTGTCATTTTAAATCCGATTTGAGTCGTTCAAGTTTTCGTTAGATTCGTATTTTCGTAACCTACATGTTAGTATCACTGTTAGTCAGGTTTTGAACTTTTAAATTTCGAATTATTATTTAGTTTATTATTTTATTACTAGTAAACTTGTAAAATTCATAACTACACCGTTCTAGCTCTGATTTTTGTGATCTTTAGATCGATGTGATCGTAGCGACGAGTAGTGTAGTTTTATGAGCTTTTCAAACTGTTACCTTACTGTATGGTGTACTGTTTTCTCATTTTGTCTTTGTTTGCCTCGTGTTTGATTGCATGCTCGATTGTGTGTTCTTTGTGTGATCGACTTACTAGACTCCAAACGCTAACGACTTTTTTAAGACATGGGGTACTAAGACTTATAGACGTGGCGGGGGATCAATCTCTCCATAGATCGGTGGCTCTCCATTGGCCACCCGGCGCTGGTCCACCTCTTCCTCAAACCTGTCAAGACGAGTCTTCTGCCTCGCCACCATCTCTTCCAGCTCGCTGATCTTGCCCATCAACTCACGGGAGAAGTGAACCATCCTGTGAGCAATTGGGTCCAAACCAACCGGGTACAACATAGCCCAATCAGCAGTGGGATGACTCCTTGGAAGGTAGCGGTCATCATCTTGCATCTAGTCAAAGCGGCGAGCATGGAACTCCTTGTAAGCTTCAAATGCAGCATCCTCCATGCTAGAAAGCATAGTGGGACGAGGACCAAGGTGACCAAAGCAGGATTCTGCCAAATCAGTGTTCCTTGCTTCATCCCAAAGAAGACAAACGGCGACCTCCATTCTCCAAGATGTGTCCGGTGGAAGATATGAGAATTTCCAAGAGCTAGTGAATGATGCTATCAAGTTGGACAATCTGCGTAGTGAGCGGGACAGGAAGAGGAAAATGAAGGGAGAGGCTTCAGCAAGCAACTCACGTCCTCGCTTCAATCCTCAGCAAGGTAATTAGCAGAGGTACCCCAATAATCAGTGGAACCGCAACAACAATCAACAGCGGCCACCGTATCCTCAAGGGAATCAGTATCCTCAACGCTTCCAGAATCAGCAACGGGGAAATCAGCAGGCATCGCTTTCTGGTTCAAATGCTACTCCTGTGAAGAATGGTGGTCCCAACGCTCCTCTCAGATGTCACCGTTGTGGTGATGCGGGGACACTTTGCTAATCAGTGCCCCCAGAGGATGAATCCGCAGACACCTCAGAAGCCCAACAATAGTAATCAGAAGCCCCGCTATGGACGTGCAAACAATGTGTCTGCTGAGACTGTGCAGGAGGCGCCTGGAATCATGATGGGTACGTTCACCATCAACTCTGTCTCTGCTACAGTACTTTTTGATTCTGGAGCATTGCATACATTCATATCCCAGATGTTTGTTAGAAACCATAGCATTCCCATGGTAGCTTTGAAATTTAACATGCAAGTTAACTCACCGGGTGGAACAATGCAAGCTACATGTAGTTGCCCCTCTATTAGCCTTACTTTAAGGGGGGTAGATTTCCCGGTTGAGCCTATTGTGTTGAGGACCTCTGGTATTGATATGATCATTGGAATGGACTGGATGGATAAGCACAAGGTGTCATTTGATTGCAATGGGAGGATGGTTAAGCTCATGTCACCTACTGGAGAGCAGATCATTGTTAATGTAGCAGTGCAACCGCCAGCCACAGCCACGGTGAACCAGCACAGTGAAGGTGATAATCATCAGGATCGTGTTGTGGATGAGCTCCCAGATGTCTTCCCCGATGATTTGCCAGGTATGCCACCTGACCGCGACATTGAGTTTATTATTGAATTATTACCTGGCACTGCACCTATTGCTAAGCGTCCATATAGGATGGGGGTCCTGAATTAGAGGAACTTAAGAAACAATTGAAGGAGTTGCATGAGAAAGGTTTCATACGTCCTAGTGCATCACCTTGGGGTGCTCCTGTGATTTTTGTGGACAAGAAGGATGGTACTCAGCAAATGTGTGTGGATTATCGCTCATTGAATGAAGTTACTATCAAGAATAAGTACCCTCTACCTAGGATTGATGACTTGTTTGATCAGCTGAGAGGTGCTTGTGTGTTCTCAAAGATTGATCTTCGTTCTGGTTATCATCAGTTGAAAATTCAAAGCTCAGATGTGCCTAAGACTGCCTTCACTACAAGGTATGGATTGTATGAGTACACAGTTATGTCCTTTGGGTTGACCAATGCTCCTGCCTATTTTATGTACATGATGAACAAGGTGTTCATGGAGTATTTGGATAAGTTTGTGGTGGTATTCATTGATGGTATCCTGATATTCTCCAAGACTGAGGAAGAACATGCTGAGCATCTCAGGTTAGTTTTACAGAAGCTTAGAGAGCACAGGTTGTATGCTAAGCGCAGTAAATGTGAATTCTAGTTGAAGGAAGTGTCCTTTCTGGGTCATGTTGTCTCTAATGGTGGAATATTAGTGGATCCCGGAAAGGTGAAGGATGTGTTAGATTGGAAGCCACCTACTGATGTGAGTGAGATTCGTAGTTTCCTTGGTTTGGCTGGGTACTACAGGGGATTCATTGAGGGTTTCTCTAAACTTGCTAAGCCTATGACTGCTCTGTTAGAGAAGGATGCAAAGTTTGTGTGGTCTGATAAGTGTCAATCTAGTTTTGAAGAATTGAAGACGAGATTGACTACTGCTCCTGTTCTAGTGTTGCCAGATCTGAGTAAGAAGTTTGCTATATATTGTGATGCCTCTCGTCTTGGTTTGGGGTGTGTTCTCATGCAAGAGGGAAAGGTTGTTGCTTATGCATCTAGGCAGCTGAAGAAACATGAATTGAATTACCCTACACATGATCTGGAGTTGGCAGCAGTTGTCCATGCTTTAAAGATTTGGAGACACTACTTGATAGGCCATAAGAGTGACATATACACTGATCACAAGAGTCTGAAGTATATCTTTACTGAGTCTGATCTGAACTTAAGACAACGTCGGTGGTTGGAGTTGATCAAGGATTATGATCTGGAAGTGCACTATCATCCTGGAAAGGCCAACCTTGTTGCAGATGCACTCAGCAGAAAATGGTATGTTAATGGGTTGCAAATGACAGCTGAGTCTGAGGAATTATGTCTAGAATTTAAACAATTGAATCTAGGAGTTGTCTTTAATACTATGGAGATTAAAGTAACCCCTACCCTAGAACAAGAGATAAGAAAAGGTCAGTTAGAGGATGAGAAGTTGAAGGAAATAGTTGACAATGTAGTCATTGGTAAGGCACCTGGCTTTCACATTGATGATAATGGTACTTTGTGGTTCAGAAAGAGGATCTGTGTGCTTGAGGTGAAGTCTATTCGAGATGCAATCTTGAGAGAAGCGCATGAGTCAGCCTATTCCATTCATCCTGGAAGTACTAAGATGTACCTTGATCTTAAAGAAAGGTATTGGTGGTATGGTTTGAAGCGTGATGTAGCAGAGTATGTTACCTTGTGCGATACATGTCAGCGTGTGAAGGCAGAACATCAGAGACCTGCTGGACTGTTGCAACTGATGCAGATTCCTGAATGGAAGTGGGATGAAATTGGTATGGATTTCATAGTGGGTTTGCCGCGTACACAGAAAGGTTATGACTCTATTTGGGTAATAGTGGATCGATTGACAAAGGTTGCTCACTTCTTACCCGTCAAGACCAGGTATACTGGGCTGCAGTTAGCTGAGCTATACATGGAACGGATTGTTTGCTTGCATGGTGTTCCCAGCAGGATTGTGTCTGATCGAGGTACGCAGTTCACGTCTCACTTTTGGCGAACGGTACAAGAATCTTTGGGAACCCGGTTGAACTTTAGCATGGCCTTTCATCCACAGACTGATGGACAGACAAAAAGGGTTAATCAGATACTTGAGGATATGTTGAGAGCTTGTGCTTTGCAGTATGGAACTAGCTGGGATAAGAGTTTGCCCTATGCTGAATTCTCCTATAATAACAGCTATCAACAGAGTCTCAAGATGGCACCGTTTGAGGCTTTGTATGGACGTAAGTGTAGAACATCGTTGTTTTGGGATCAAGCAGGAGAGAGTCAGGTATTCGGAACTGATGTGCTGAGAATTGCAGAAGAACAAGTAAGGAAGATCAGAGAGAATTTAAGAATAGCCCAGACACGTCAGAAAAGTTATGCTGATAATAGAAGGAAGGACTTGAGTTTCGATGTGGGAGACTATGTCTATTTGAAGGTGTCCCCGATGAGGAATGTTAAGAGGTTCAATATGAAGGGAAAATTAGCTCCAAGGTATGTTGGTCCTTTCCGGATATCAGCAAGACGTGGAGAAGTGGCTTATGAGTTAGAATTGCCTGCTAGTTTGGCCGGTGTGCATAATGTGTTCCACGTGTCTCAACTCAAGACGTGTTTGCGTGTGCCCGAGGAACAAATACCATTGGATGAGCTTACTGTTGAGAAGGATCTTACTTATGAGGAGTTTCCGGTCGAGGATTTTGGAGCGTAGAGAGAATCACTAGAAGCCGAGCTATCCGTATGTGCAAAGTTCAGTGGAATAGATATTCAGAGGCAGAGGCAACATGGGAAAGAGAAGATGAATTGAGGGAGAATTATCCACGGCTGTTTGAGTAAGCACCACCAAATCTCAGGACGAGATTTTCTTTAAGGGCATACGAAAATATCATTGTAGCCTTCACCAGAAGTATTCAGGGTATCGTATTTTCCTCAGGGAACAGAGGTATTTTCTCCTAGCTAGTTCATCCAAGGATAACCCAAGGGTAGAGATGGTAAGGATTTAGAGATGGATTCCAATAATTTTAGGGTCTTTTGGATAGTTAAACTCTAGTGCCACTTGCTTACTTCGGGCACGAGCCAATGCACAAAACTAGGCAACTTCTGGCAATTAGCTCTACGCCGTACCCGAACGTGGGGGTGCAAAGGACGGATAGGGCTATCACCACCTGCCGCCTACCCCTCAATCGTGGACCACGAAGCAAACGGTAGGTAACCACAAGCCTAGACACCATGTCTACGCTAGTGGTTATAACTCTAGCATTAGCTAGGACCTTCCGCCAGAAGTTCCTCTACTAGAGCGCCACCCAAAGGATGGACTACTGAATCTGCAAACAAGTATAGATAAAGATTAAGTAAACAAAAGCCTATAAAGATTATAAGAACCATGAACACTTACTTAGCCAATATCTCGTGAAGGAGCCAAGCACGTATCCACCGAGGTACAAATCTAGCACTTTGAAGGGTCGAGATGGGGACTAAAGGGGGGGTGAATAGTCCTTTCTAAAACTAATTGCGCCGGCTAAACAAATATAATGCGGAATTGAAACTATTCGTTTAGCCAAGACTTCACCCCTCTAGCTATGACTCTAAATCACCTCACAAAAGATCCTACACAAAGCAAATGAGGTGATAGGCCTAGCTTGAGCTCCTAACCATTTCTATTGCAAGGTCACACAAACCTATGCACTAGTACTTCAAACAAGGGTGAGCTCCTACACAATTCTAATGAGCAAAAGCACAAAGCCAAACCTAAGCTCACTAGATGCACTAAGGACAAGGCGACACACGCCTAACCCAAAGGCTCAAATTACTTAGCTACACAAACTAAGCAAAGCAACTAATAAGCTACACAAGCTAGTAATTGCAAGAGCTACTCCACAAGCACAAGCACAAGGTATATATGAATGTAAATACAAAGCTTGTGATTTGGAGAATGCAAACCACCGAGAAGAGTAGACAAGTTGACACCGGTGATTTTTTCGAGGTATCGGGAAGCTTGCCAACTTCCCCTACTCCTCGTTGTGTCGACCAACACCTTGGGTGGTTTCTTTGGTGTTTCACCTAGATGGTTCTTCGGTGTGATTCTCCGATCACTTTCCCCTCAAGGCACGCCCGCAAGGCACCGCAAGACACCACTCTCAAGTGAGCCTCTCAAGGCACCGCAAGACACCACACGCACAAGGGAGGTACTCACCGACACGCTCTAGTAGTGTCGCTCTTCGCGATACCCGCGAGGTGAGCACGAACCTCTCACAAATCCTCCTTCGGAGCACCTCACAAGCTTCCTTGCGTGCTTCACGAAGTCTCTTGCCACCAAGCCGTCTAGGAGGTGGCAACCTCCAAGAGAAACAAGCACACCGGCTTGCAACACGATCACCTAGTGCCACACGATGCAATCTCTCAAAGCAATCGCACTAGAATTGCTCCTCACTTTGATTTGGATGAACTCTATCGATCACAAGTGAGTGGGAGGGCTCTCTAGCACCACAACACAAGCCACCAAGGCTAGAGTGTGCTCAACGCCCGAAACAAGTCGGGTATGTGGTGTATAAATAGCCCAAACCGAGAAACTAGCCGTTGGGGACGAAACCACAGCTTCTTGACGGCCGCGCCGACCGGACTCACCAGCGAGTCCGGTCGCGAGTCCGGTCATAGCGTCCGGTCGACGCGTCCGGCAAAATTCAGGCTGCAGAGCTCTCTGCCGGACGCACTGACCGGAGCCTCCGGTCGGTGCGTCCGGTCGCGCCATCGTGCGTCCGGTCACCGCGTCCGGTCAGACCACTGCTCGGTAAAACGGCGATATCTCCTTCATCCGAACTCCGTTTTCGATGATCTTGGACTCTATGGAAAGCTTACTCAGAGGGCTACACAACCCACATGGTTACTTGATCCAACTCACAATGGATCAAAGCAGTATTCCACTCTAAGAGCAGTCCAAGTGTCCGAGAAACACCGAAACAACTTCTCCTTTGCAAATGTGCCAACACCACCAAGTGTACATCACCATGTGCATGTGTGTTAGCATTTTCACAATCATTTTCAAAGGATTTTCTCTTGCTCTTACCACGCCACTCGATCCTAACACATTGCAAAGTTAGATCGCTCAAGTGTCACTAGATGACTGATATGCAAACAAGTTTGCCCCTCTTGATAGTACGGCCATCTATCCTAAACCCGGTCATAAACTTCTCTAGGCACCAATGACCGGCGAAATGAAATGCCCTATAGATTATACCTTTGCCTTGCGCATTTTCATTCCGCTCCATCTCCAAGTGCCGATGCAACACATGCACCAACACGATCACCAAATGATATGATCCACTTCATATCATCACGTGACACTATTGGTCCATCGATCTTGACCTCACTTGCTCTTCACCGTTAAGTCGGTCCGTCGGCGCCAAGTCTTGCCCAAGCTTCACCGCCTCGCGGTCCATCACTTCACCGCCTCGACTTGCCCTTCACACTTGCAACCGGTCCATCAAGCCAACCCTTGTCTTGATCTTCACCACCTTGGTCACATGACTCCATGTCATGTCTCATATGCAATAAAGCTCCTTCATTGCGTCATCATATATGAACTAATCTCCTGTGTATTATCTCAATCACACATTATTAGTTCACCTAATGTTGTCACTTAATTACCAAAAACCACAAGGGACCTTTCAATCTCTCCCTTTTTGGTAATTGATGGCAACACTACAAAAAAATGGAATTGAAGATTTAATTCCAAGCTAGCACTTCATACAAGTATAAATTGCTAACTTGGTTTGGATTTTATGTCACTTATCCAACATTTAAGCGCAATGTCAAGATTTGGATAAGCACCATAAAACCCGACTTGGTAGTGGTAACTCCCCTACATGTGTGCCCAATTGATTTGAATTCAAGGTTTGCACACATGCATAAATATGAAAATTTTTGGGAGGGTTAACACTACAAAGTGATGCTAAGGTGTATAGGATAAACCTTTGAAGCGTGATACCAATCGGAGTTGCAAATTTGGAGTTCATCCTTAGCATCGTCCATGTAACTAGACATACATCAAAACTCAAGCTACCATGTGAGGTCAACATTATATGTAATGGCACTTGATTCATGTGAAACATATATATGTCTAGCTACAACCTATGCATGCTAGTTACCATATCATCAAGCAAGTTCTATAACTAGCATTCACCACACAAGCATTGCATATAAAATTTAAAAACTTATGCAAATGCAAGCAAGCACATGAATATGCACATATCAAATGCAATCAAACAAGTTCATGAGCTTGCTCCCCCAACTTGTGTGCTTCTCATATGTCCAAGAATTTTGATCCTCCTCTAATCTTCAATCTTGCTCCCTCATGGTCCATGTCCATATTCCATTCTCTCCCCATATTCATATCTTTGTTCCAATCTCTCCCCCTTTGTCATCAATTTCCATAAAAGGTATGCCTCTTTTGATACAAAGGGTGCGACTAGGGATAGATGTTGGAGTCTTGAATCTTCATTTTTGATGGACATCACCATATGTTGGAATGACACCACTTGTAACAACCACATGTGGAAGCATGAAGACCACCTAGAAGTGCCACATGTAGGTTACTTGTAGGATCCTTGACCTTGATCTTGAGGTGGGGCACCTCCCCTATGTCAAAGCATATGTCAATCCATTTGAATTCTTGAGGGTAGTTTCCTTGAGTCGAATTGATCACTTAAGGTTGAGGATCACTTGTGGAACCACCATTGATGCACTAGATATTACTTGACATCAATACCACATGTAAAGATGAGGTAATAATCTAGCCATTTCTTGCAACTTGCAATGTGGATGCCACTTGAAAAGATTTGTCATTTGTAACCAATTCTTGAACTAGATTGTTTCCATGAGCTTCTTTCTTGTTGACTTAAACTAAAATGATTTGTCTAAGCTTCCAAGTCCGGTTTGATCCAATGACAGCTTCTTCACACCTTATTAAGGGTTATCTTGCCAATGTTGTACTTGTCACTTGAGAGCAATCCAAAATAGATCAAGTACTTGGGATCACTAGCTCATGAATAAATTCATATACAAACCACTAGATCATATAAATATTCAAGCAATAGTGGTAGCAATGAATTTAAAACTTTCATTTGTCATGCATGACCCTAATAGACATGTACTATATGCACTAACCGCATACTAGTAAGGGATGAAATGATCATGCACAATACAATGATACCTTTGCTATCTTGGAGTAGAGGATAGTCAATATGATTCCAATTTCTCTCCGCAATAGCAATGTGAAGTCCATTTGTATAACTTGGTGAAGTCAAACTGTACCAATTTGAATTCCATGCTTCACCCATATGAATTGAGAACCACTAATGATCAAGTGCACTATCTTCATATTGTGGTTGACTTGCTTTCTTTTGATCTTCGCTTGCATGAGAGAATACCATTTGAATTTGCATGAATGTCTCTCTTTTTGGGTGTTGCTTGCTTTCTTTTGATCAACCCTTTTGATTTCTTCAACTAAGCATCTAGAATATCCCTAGATCATCACTTCCATGTTGGCCCCTCCAAGCATCCCAACTTGTCAATCCCACTCATGGGCGGCACGCCCCTCTCTAGGAGAAGTGATCTCACCAAGAACTATCCTTGACACTCACTTGAATTGAATTTGATTGATTGATCCAAGTGATGGACTTGATATGATGAGTAACCTTGAGATCTTGTTTAAGTCATTTTCTTTCTTCTTGAAGAAATATGATAATCATTTGAATTCAAACTTGTCTCTTCATCTTGAGCTTGGTCTTGATCTCCAACTTGAGTACTAGATGTGTACAAAGTACACTCCCCAAATCAATGGATTTTGTACTCATTGCTTGTCATGCTTCTAACTCAATTCAAAACCAAACTAGGTTCCTCAAACACTTATAAATATGAATCCAACTAGAGGACCTTTCAATCAAAATGACTCTTGATCAATCCAATAATTGTCACTTTTCTGGCAGATTTTGTACATCTCAAAGAATAGTCCATAACTCCCAATGTACATGTTGAAATGTCACGAAATTTGGTGAAGATGTGCAACACTAAGTCATCTAGCAGCCATAAAAATTTGAGCTTCAAAGTCCTTATGGATTGCTATCAGATTTCACACCTTTCCACACTACTACATGCTGAACACTGCTGCAACATAGCTCACAAGTTCCACTCCAAAACCAAAGTATCCCTTGCTCTATCATCATGAAATTTTTACAGCAACTTGTATCATAAGTATTGAGCATGCATACCAAATTTCAAGCCATTCCAATAAGATTTGATCATCCAAACATGGATATCATCACAGCTCGCTCAGATTTTGCAATAGTGGACAGATTTGAGCAATTGAGCTATGCTTCAACAATTTGAATCAAACTTGATGCTAACTTGTTTGAATACCATCACAAGACATATTTCTATTGAAATCACATAATAAAGGTCATCTCATGATCATATCCATTCAAGCCAACTCAAATTTGACTACTAAGCATTGAATCCATTCAAGCATCTCATAGCAAGCAACATATGCATATAAATCCAATTCAATCATCTCATATGCACCCAAATATATGTGATCAATTAGGAATATACCTTTATAGCCGAAGATCATCATATAGCAAGCTTCATCTTCAAATATTCTTGCAAGCCTTTCAAATATCCAATAAATCACCACAACTAGGATCATTGCACTTGTATGTTGTAGCTCATTTGGACTTCACTTGTCATGACTTGGCATTGGGATATAATAGCACCAAGCTTCATTACTTGACTCAATGAAATGATGAACAATATGAATTCAATTGAATCAAGTCTCTAATGCCATGGTACCTACAAATAATCATCCACTTTTTGATGGTACCCAAACTTGTTTGGGTCCTCTCAAGTTAGGTGCAACATACTTAGGCAAAGCCTTAGTATGAATAGCGGGATGTTTTGTAATAGTGACCGAAGAGGTACCATTGTCATCCTTTCTAAGCACAATAATATCATCATCAATTGGAATGGGCTTAGAATTTTCACCTAGGGGACATGAATGAGCCATGTGTCCCCTTTCCCGGCATAAGTAGCATCTTCTCTTTTGTTGAGCCCATTCTTTCTTGCTCATTTGATGCTTCTTCTTGCCTTGCCTCTCATGAATTGCTTCATCCTTCTTCTCAAGCTTGTTAAGACACTCCGAGGCAAAGTGTCCCATATCTCCACATTCACGGCACTTGATGTGAGCAAACTTTATTTTCTTAGCTTGAATTTTGCTCATCATCTTGGCATCTTGGATATGAGTTGGATGCCTTGCATAAGCTCTTCCACCCCTTCTTATTTTTCTTCTTCATCTTCAAGTCATCAACTTTATCTTCATGATTGATCTTGACTTGATCTTGGGGTTTCGATTGAAGCTCTTCTTGTTGCTTTAACTTGAGCTTTTCTTCATTTGGACAAGCCTTAGCAAGATGTCCCATTTCATGGCATCGGTAGCACATGACATGAGATAACTTTTCCATCTTCTTAGCTTGTTTTGCTTTGCCCTTTCTTTCCTCCTTGGTCAATCCACACTTGAATCCAAGTCCATGCCTTTTGCCATAGCTTCTTTGAGTCTTCAATATATGCTCAAAGGTGACTTGTGAATTGTAGCACCTTTGTAGTTTGGCAAGCAAGTTCTTCAATTCTCTTTTGAGCTTATTGTTCTCCTTCAAAAGGTTAGTCTCACATGACATAGAAGTAGAACAATCATCTAAAGAAGAAGAACATGGCATGTCTAAAGAATTATCACAAGCAAGTGGATACATGCTTCTTGCCTACATCACAAGGGTTAGCACAAATATGTGATTGATCATTTGACCCATGCGATGAGCTCTCACTAGTTTTAGATTTTTCATTTGAAAACATCTTAGTGAGTAAAGCATGGTCTTGTACCAAGTTATCATGAGTAACACTAAGTTCCTCATGAGCCAATTTTAGCACCTCATGTGAACAAGTAGTAACATAAAGTAGATGCTCTTGTTGTTCACATGTGGTCTTAAGCAAAGAGTTTTTATTTTTTAATTTCTTGTTTTTAGCATACTCTTTGTTTAAACCATGGATGAGACTATATATGAGCTCAAAGTTTGGATCATCACAATCGACAACTATGTCACCACAGGGTACCTTGGTGTCACCATGTGACATAGAGCAATCCGATGATGTAGATGAACATGTAGAATCATCATCCTCATAGCCATCATCCTCACCATCAAGTGTGCATGGAATAGCATCATCGATTGCATCACTTGTGGCGTCCTCATCAACCTTGTCAAGTGGACTTGGAGTTGATTGATCATCATCATCATCTCCATTTGACCATGAGGTGGAGCAATCCTTCACAGCCACCGAGGTGTGGTCATGCTCAACAACCTCATGCGTCTCCATCTTGTGCTCATCAAGATTGTCATTGGAGATCATTCCATATTTCTCATTGAGATAAACCCATATCTCATGAGAGCTTTCAAAGTCCATGATCTCGCTAAGAATGCTACTATCCAAAGATCGATAGAAAATGTTAGTATCTTGGCAATCTAGATGTAGGCAATTTGATTGTGCTTGAGATGCATCCTTGCGGTCAATAGCACAAGAAAAGCCCACATCTACGATCCACCACATGTTAGGAGAAATATTCTTAAAATTGCATGCATGCCAATCTCTCCAACGTGCAAAGTGTGTGCCATAAAAAATGTGTGGACACTCAACATCTAGCCCACTAGTCACCATCCTCTCGGGTCAGTTAAGACCACTAAATGAGAGACCTAGCTCGATACCACTTGAAGGATCGAGATGGGGACTAGAGGGGGGTGAATAGTCCTTTCTAAAACTAATTGCGCCGGCTAAACAAATATAATGCAGAATTGAAACTATTCGTTTAGCCAAGACTTCACCCCTCTAGCTATGACTCTAAATCACCTCACAAAAGATCCTACACAAAGCAAATGAGGTGATAGGCCTAGCTTGAGCTCCTAACCATTTCTATTGCAAGGTCACACAAACCTATGCACTAGTACTTCAAACAAGGGTGAGCTCCTACATAATTCTAATGAGCAAAAGCACAAAGCCAAACCTAAGCTCGCTAGATGCACTAAGGACAAGGCGACACACGCCTAACCCAAAGGCTCAAATTACTTAGCTACACAAACTAAGCAAAGCAACTAATAAGCTACACAAGCTAGTAATTACAAGAGCTACTCCACAAGCACAAGCACAAGCACAAGGTATATATGAATGTAAATACAAAGCTTGTGATTTGGAGAATGCAAACCACCGAGAAGAGTAGACAAGTTGATACCGGTGATTTTTTACCGAGGTATCGGGAAGCTTGCCAACTTCCCCCTACTCCTCGTTGTGTCGACCAACACCTTGGGTGGTTCCTTTGGTGTTTCACCTAGATGGTTCTTCGGTGTGATTCTCCGATCACTTGCCCCTCAAGGCACGCCCCGCAAGACACCACTCTCAAGTGAGCCTCTCAAGGCACCGCAAGACACCACACGCACAAGGGAGGTACTCACCGACACGCTCTAGTAGTGTCGCTCTTCGTGATCCCCGCGAGGTGAGCACGAACCTCTCACAAATCCTCCTTCGGAGCACCGCACAAGCTTCCTTGCGTGCTTCACGAAGTCTCTTTCCACCAAGCCGTCTAGGAGGTGGCAACCTTCAAGAGAAACAAGCACACCGGCTTGCAACACGATCACCTAGTGCCACACGATGCAATCTCTCAAAGCAATCGCACTAGAATTGCTCCTCACTTTGATTTGGATGAACTCTATCGATCACAAGTGAGTGGGAGGGCTCTCTAGCACCACAACACAAGCCACCAAGGCTAGAGTGTGCTCAACACCGAAAACAAGTCGGGTATGTGGTGTATAAATAGCCCAAACCGAGAAACTAGCCGTTGGGGACGAAACCCGCTTTTGGCAGCGCCGGCCGGACGCCGCCGCCGGACTCACCGGCCGAGTCCGGTCGCGAAGTCCGGTCAAAGCGTCCGGTCGACGCAGCGTCCGCAAAATTCAGACCGCAGAGCTCTCGCCGGACGCTCGACCGAGCCTCCGGTCGGTGCGTCCGGCCGCGCCATTGTGCGTCCGGTCACCGCGTCCGGTCGGACCACCGCTTTCGGTAAAACGGCGATATCTCCTTCATCCGAACTCCGTTTTCGATGATCTTGGACTCTATGGAAAGCTTACTCGAGAGGGATACACAACCCACATGGTTACTTGATCCAACTCACAATGGATCAAAGCAGTATTCCACTCTAAGAGCAGTCCAAGTGTCCGAGAAACACCGAAACAACTTCTCCTTTTGCAAATGTGCCAACACCACCAAGTGTACATCACCATGTGCATGTGTGTTAGCATTTTCACAATCATTTTCAAAGGATTTTCTCTTGCTCTTACCACGCCACTCGATCCTAACACATTGCAAAGTTAGATCGCTCAAGTGGCACTAGATGACCGATATGCAAACAAGTTTGCCCCTCTTGATAGTACGGCCATCTATCCTAAACCCGGTCATAAACTTCTCTAGGCACCAATGACCGGCGAAATGAAATGCCCTATAGGTTATACCTTTGCCTTGCGCATTTCCATTCCGCTCCATCTCCAAGTGCCGATGCAACACATGCACCAACACGATCACCAAATGATATGATCCACTTCATATCATCACATGACACTATTGGTCCATCGATCTTGACCTCACTTGCTCTCTTCACCGCTTGGTCGGTCCGTCGCCAAGTCTTGCCCAAGCTTCACCGCCTCGCGGTCCATCACTTCACCGCCTCGACTTGCCCTTCACACTTGCAACCGGTCCATCAAGCCAAGTCTTGTCTTGATCTTCACCACCTTGGTCACATGACTCCATGTCATGTCTCATAGGCAATAAAACTCCTTCATTGCGTCATCACATGTGAACTAATCTCCTGTGTATTATCTCAATCACACATTATTAGTTCACCTAATGTTGTCACTTAATTACCAAAAACCACAAGGGACCTTTCACACTTCCCGCTCTCGCCGCTCACATCTCTCCTCTACCATGCTCTACTAGCTAGCTAGGGCCTAAGCCCATTGGACTGTTGCTCTAGAGTGGAGAGGAGCTCTTGAATCCTTGGAATGGTGTTGTTTGAGAGATGGATGAGGTCCTCTACTTATATGTGAGGTGGAGGGGTGTTTGTTAAATTCTAACCCTCATAATTCCCAAACCAACAACAATACATTGGTTTCTAGGTGCAATTAACCTAGCCACGCACACAACCACCTTTGGCACGTCGGTATGGGTCGCCTAGCCAAAGTTGGGCCGATTTGGCCATAGCGCTGGCTCGGCCGAGCTCTCTGGCACGGCCATGCCAAAGAAATGGGAAAATGGGCTGAAATTTGGTGGGTGCGTGTGGCTCTGAGTAAGCTTTCCAAAAATGCCTAGAACTCCTCAATTTGAATTCGTATGAGGAAGTTATGCCCAAAATACTAGACCTTGCTCCTACAACCCGATATGATTTTGGATTGGATTTGGATCTTCACCTCTTAAACTTATGTTTGGACATTTGTGTTCATGTTTCTTGGGCTTTTTCCTCTCTTCTCCTTGTCTTGTTTTGGGCCATTTAGATCTTGTTCTATCTTGTATTATTTCCTTTACTTTTGGCCCACTATATATATGCACTACAAGAAATCTGACCTTCTATGACGAAATTCCTAATGACGGGGCCAAAAAGCGTCATATAATGTACCATATGTTTTCGTGTTTGTCCTGTAAAACAAGAGAACTCACCAAAACTATGGAAATGGTTAGCTCAAAATCCCTATCTACTTTGATTTTTGGTGAATTCTATACTAATGTTGACGGTATAAAATAAGCAGTTGAGCACCATCAACACCAAGCACACAACCAAAGTTTGATCAAGGTGCTGTCTTCTCTCTTGTGACACGATTGGCAAGTGGGACTTACTGAAGTTTACGGGCCACTTGAGTCTAAGTAAACCTTTTAATGGCAACTAGATGTAGTAGGCAGAATTAGGAGAGTATCATCTCCATGTTGAATATAATGGCAAGATAGTCTCCACCAAAATCATCACTACTTTTTTTTTTTTTTTTGAGAATTGCCAAAATCATCACTACTGAAGGGGTGCTTTAAGACACCTAGTCAATTTCTACATTCACGGAATTTGGTAGGGGAAGACAGATAAAAATGGGTAAATTTTTCTTTGATAGTAATATTAGGTATATATAGTATATAAACTATTGATATAGAGGTAAATTTGTACTCCCTCCGGGTTGGTATTAGAAGTCGTTTTGGACAAGGTTTGGGTCAAACATTGGGAATATAAATCATTAATAACTTTTAAGTTGTTGAGTTTGTAAATGCGAAAATTATATGAATAGATTTGTGTTAAAAAATACTTTGATAAAAGTATACATATATCACATTTACATAAATATTTTTGTAATAACAAGTGGTCAAAGTTGCGTTTTGGAGACCATGTCATTTGTCTTAAACGACTTCTAATACCAACCCGGAGGGAGTAATTAACTTGGGGTGTTGGCTTTTCACAAATGTGCTTCCGTAAGCCCCGGAGAATATGACATGCTAACATAACATGGACCATGACCCGCGGTTACAAAATGCTCCTGTTTGAACATCAGACGCCTATAGCAATCTCACGTTCCTCTCCCTACCACCTAACCATTCATTATTATCCACCCGTCCAAGGCTGTGTCTCACATCTTCTATCCTATATATCTTCTACTTCCAGTCTTACTATCGGCACCTATAATAGCTCTCTCTCACTTCACATCTTCCTCGTTCTCCTCTCACACTCGCACCAAGCCAAGCAGATAACACAACGAGCTCGGTCTTGCTTGCCATTTCAAGACAAAGCTGTTCCTCGTGGTGAAGCCTAGAGGTGAGCGTTGTGACACTAGGCAGGGGCAACACCAATGCCGAAGAGCCCCGCACCCCTCTTACTTCGAGACTATGTAGGTAGCCCCTTCCTCCACCTCTTTGATGAGGCTCTGACGTATCTATGGGCAACGAGCAAGAGGCAAAGTAGTAGTGCATAGGTGAGTGGAGGGCGTTGGGCGTGTGGCCAGGGCTGGAGCTCCCCGCCAAGATCTGTTTTAGAGTTTTTTTTTTTTTTTTTTGAGGGAAGTTTTAGAGGATCTTTCATTCTTGTGATGTTACAACGTATGATTATGTATGATGCATTTATGTTTGGAGCCATTGCATTGACTCATTCGGGATGTTGCACTTTATGTATGAGGATTTTGATATACAGGTGTCAGTTTTGGAGTTGCGGCAATTGTACCTATATGTCCCAATATTATAATAAGTTGATCTTGTTGCAATGACTTTTCTCTTCCTGTTGCTGGTTTATTTGTTTGAGATGGAGATGGAGATGGAGATAGACATGTAGTTTTCTGTAATCATATTGCATAGTTTTCTATGTTGGAACAAGCGACCTAGTTTTTCTGAAATATTTTGTATCGTGTTTCTGCATGTGGTTTAATGTTTTTTTTTTTTTTTTTTGACACAAAGGACTGTGGGGAGTTCCCCACAGTAAGAAATTAAATTAAAAAGAATAAAGAGTACAGGTTACAAGTTACAAGGTAACAAACCGTAGTTAACTGAATGCATCTAACCAAGAGCAGAAGGATGATTTAAGATCAGTTTTGAATCTAATAGATTGCAGCAAACATTGGTTTTTGAAATTGGTGAGCCAAGTTGCAGGAGACGGCTGCCTTCTCTGGAAGATCTTATCATTTCTAAGTTTCCACAATTCCCAAGCTGCTATGACTGTTACTTCAGTGAAGAACTCAAGATTGAGCACATTACTCGCCTCCATCAATCTTTCCATCAAGGGAGATTCATATTCCAGTTGTAATTGATTAGGTTCCAGCACTGTACAGCAAATGAACATTCAAAGAACAAGTGATCGATGTCTTCTTCCAAGCCAGCATCACACATCACACATAGCTCATTGTCTTCTATAATTAAGTTTTCTCCTTTGGAGCATGGTTTTGGTATTTAGTCGATCCACTAAAACCAGCCAGGCAAAGAATTTTATCCTGGGTGTACATTTAGACTTCCATAGTACTAACTTAAAGACCGGATGGGCCTCAGTACTTCACTGAAAACACGGGCATAAAACCGGCGAGATGAATAACTAGGGCCCCAGGTTGGTACCCATATGTCAGCAACATTTTCATCATAAGGGATATCATCCAACTGGTTCTCGTAGAGCAATCAGTTCTTCATGTGCTTCAACCGAGAGTGGAAAATAGAAGACGCCCTCTAGGTTTTCCTCTGTCATCATGCTCGACTGAAATGCCTTTGTTGATTGCAAATGAGTAAAGTCTTGGATATTTGGTGGAGAGAGCTGATTCAGACCAAACATCATTCCAAAAGGAAACAAAGTGGACCCATCTCCTAGAGTGCATCCGCAATTCTTCTATAAATAATATGGAGGCGCATAATATCACGCCACCAGAATGAGCCCAACTCTCTACACTCATGTGGCACTTTGTTGTCATAGTATTTGTTCCAAATTAAAGTCACCCATGGGATGTTGGCTTTGTTGTAAAATATATAGAGTTGCTTCAAAAGGAGAGCGTCATTATGCAATCTTAGATTAATGACACTAAGACCCCCTTTCTCTTTAGGCTACATAACAGTTTCCCTGGCGACTAAATTACCACTTTTTGTTGTGTCATCACTTCCTCTCCATAAGCACCGCTTACGGCGCGATCAACATTTTCAATGAAACCCTTCGGCACCTTGATAGTACATAGAGTGTATGTGACAATGGGAGTAATTGCTGAATTAATCATCTCTAATCTTCCTCAAGGCGTTAACCAAATTGAACAAGAAGAAAGTCGCCGTCAACTGCCCATGATTGGCGACATGATCATCAATTCTTGGTTTTGTGGTGCCCATTGGAAGGCCCAAATACGTGAACGGCATAGTCCCAACTTGGCAGCCAAAGGTACTTGCCAAGTGCTTCACTTTTTTTCGAGCTTAGGTTGATTGGTATCATAAGAGATTTATTGTAATTTACTTTCAGTCCTGATGCCATTTCATAACTCGTAGAAGGGCTTTGAGGAAGAACAGTTGATTTGCATCAGCTTGCAACATTAGCAAAGTATCATCGGCGTGCATCGGATTATGGGGAATTCATCATCATCATGCGGGAGGGGCGACTTCAGCATGTCCCGACTTGCTGCTTTGTTGACAAGGATTTGAAGTAGTTCAACCGCAATGACGAAGAGTAGAGGTGACAATGGATCTCCCCGTCTTACACCACGTTTGCATTTAAATTTTTTTCCAGAACTCCATTTAGGAGGATTGTTTGATGAGCCGGATGAATGAATTGCATTGATCCAAGTTTGCCACCGTTTGGAAAACCAAAGCTCAGAACATCGAAGTATTGTTGTATGCTCAATAGTGTCAAATGCTTTCTCAAAATCAAGTTTTAGGATGATAGTTTCCCTTCTTGATTGATGACACTGATGAATGTACTCAAAGCTCCATGCTAGGTAATCTTGAATGGATCGAGAGCGAATGAACCCATATTGATTTTTATGAACAATCCTTAGAATGACTGACTGCAGCCTATCTTCTAGAATTTTAGTGAGAAGCTTCAGACTTATATTCAACAAAGAGATTGGTCTAAAGTCGCTTGCTGTCTCTCGGGTTAGCCGTTTTGGGTATCAGTGTGATATAGGAATTATTAATGCACTCCAAATTAACCGAGGCAGAATAAAACTCATCACAAAGTTTATAGAAATCAAATTTGATAATTTGCCAACATTTCTTCATAAAGACCCCATTGAAACCATCGGACCAGGCGCCTTGTCTGATGGCATCTTTTTGACAATGCTATCAATCTCGCTATCTTTGGAAAGGTAGGACAAGCTCATCTAGATCATGTGTTTCAGTGACCAATGAACTAAGGTCAAAAACCATTGTAGGTTCAGATGAGATCCCCATGCGCCTTTTAAAAGCATTCCGAGCAGACTGCTTTGCTTTCATGATCTTGCACCCAGTTGCCTTGATCATTCAGAAGCTGAGGGATGGAGTTTCTTCTATGAGAGATGGTTGCCATGGCATGAAAAAAAAATTTAGTGCACTCATCTCCAAACTTAATTCTATTCACTGTGTACCTCTTCTTCCAATATTCATTTTTATAATGAAGTACTGTAGCTAGCTGCCGCTTCACTAGATTTATGAGATTGATCTCTGTGTTGTAGAGGGGTCTCCTATCCTCTAGACCATCCAAAAAAAGAATAACCTGATTGCAGTTGGAGATCAACTGAGAAAGATTGGACAACCCACGACTCCATGTCTTTAGTGCAGTACGGAGTTTCTTAAACTTCATGGAAATTGTTCTTGCTGCAGTAGCATTAGGGGTGGCATCATGTTCTACCCAGAAATTTTCAAAGCGAAAAAGATTGGAGCGGGGAATGTTTGTGCCTATGCTCACTTTACAAGGAATATGATCTGAGGTGATTTTTGCCATGGGCAGCACTTCTGAGTTTGGGTAATCAATAGTCCAGTTAACTGATGTAAAGAACCAATCAAGTTGTTCTAATAAGGGATCATGCTGCATGTTGCTCCATGTGAATGCTCCTCCCTTTAACTGAAGTTCTATCAAGCCAAGATGGCCAATGGCCTCATTGAAGACAAATGTGTCAGCAATATTACCCCCAGGTTTATTACGGTTTGCAAGAGATTTGTAGAAGTTGAAGTCTCCAAGGAAAAGCCAATTTACACTGTCTGGAATGTTGTGACTTTTGAACCAATTGATAAATTCAGTTCTAGCTGGTTCGGTGCAAGGACCTAGACAGTAGTCATGTTCCAAGTGTTCATGTTCTGGGTTGAGGTGAAGGAGATTGTGATGCCATAGGAACGTTTATCAATAGTTTGACCCCTGAAATGAGAGCTATTCCATCCTATCAAAATGCCCCCTGAAGCACCAACCGAAGGCACAAAATCAAAACAGTCAAAGCGTTTGGGGGCGAACTTTCTGACAAATTGCCAATCAAAAAATTCTCGTTTTGTTTCCTGAAGACAGAAGACGGAACATGCACTCTCTTCTATTTTTTCCTGAACTACATCCCATTTTTCTATCCCATTGATACCTCTAATATTCCAATTCAAAATGTTCCAGTTTCTGTTACTCATTGGGACACGATGGTAAATTAGAGTGACCTGCTATGTCTAGCATAGGCAGGGTGGAGCATACGAAAATATTCATAGGCCTATTGACTGGATGAAGGCAATCATTATCAATACCATAACTCAAATCAGTATAAAAAAGGTAGCTGACTGATAGATGAATACAGATGTTCACATGACTCATAGACCCCAAACTAAAGTAATATGACAAGTTCATATGCTTCAAGTGGCAAAGAGGAGATCTTAAAAACATAGATAACTTTATTGGTGAACAGAAAGATAAATATGTGGCTTCAGGTGGAGGCACAGCTCCAGTATGCTGATCAGGTTGATGTGTCATCATTTGGCATCTGAGTCATAGTAGGCGTCTGCATCAGCGCCTCTTCGCTCAGCTCCACAGGAGCTATGCCGCAGTTGATCCCCCAATCTTGCAGAATTTCTATAGGAATTGGTCCTGTTTGGCCCGTTGTTTCATCAATCAGCACTGCACCAATTTTCTTTCTTTTCTTTGATGGTTCTTCAGCTAGCCTGACCGTGGGGATATAGAATCCCTTCTTATCCTGACGCTTCCTGTTGCTGCGTCTCAGAGATGATTCAACAATAGGCAGGTTGCCAGACTGAGGAGGAAGTGATAGAGATTTCCTGGGCCGTCCACGACCCCTTTTCTGGCCTGCATCCTTTGTCTGCATGGGGTGAGAGTGCAAAGCTTCAAATTCATAATTTAATGTTTCAGCATCAGAGAGGCCCTTTTCAGGCACAACTATTGGATATTGCAATGCCAAGACCTGTGGCATCATCTTCCAATGATCACTAACTTGTTGATCCATTGGAGTCAAACTCAGGGAGTTGACATGTGGCGTAGCAGAGGAGCTTGCTTCCCAATTGTTACTCCAAAAGGGGTCAGCTCTGATTATCTCATTATCATCTTCACTGACCAGGAATCCCGGATATGGAGACCTGATATCTGGTATCTGCTGTTGTGGTTGCTTTCCAGCAAGGTTGAGGCAAACTCTGAAGGAAGGGGCTGTAATGCTGAATATACTTAAAATGAGAGATACCAAAATTCAGTGGCTTTTTGTATATAAAGATCATGATGATTCAGGGAAGCTTGATGAAGAATATCTCTGATAATCATCTGAGCTGAGGGTATAGGACCAAACACTTGATGTAACCGCATTATTTTTGCTAGCTGAAAAATAGGGTAATCACTTTCCTTGTCCATATTATTATTATAATAAGGAATGATAGCCTGTTGATTGCTGCTAGTTGTTTCATAAGATGGTTCAAGATGTTTCAACAATTGTGTTTTAATGTTGCAGTAGGGTTTTCTCTAGTTTCTTTCATAAGATGATTCAAGATGTTGCAACTTTGTTTTAATGTTACAGCGATTTCAACTCTCCTCTTTGTCTGCCATGTTTGGGCGGAGCAAGACGATGGCATGGAAACGATGGAAAAGAAGGCCGCCGGCACGGCGTGGTAAGTGCACGAGCCAAGATAAACTTTTAATCAAAATTGAGGTGAGCCGACATGGCGTCGGATATTTATTTGCATCAGGACTTCTAGACGCTAGTAATTTCGTCAGCGGAAACAATGATAAACTTGTACTTACTCTAGGTATACTAAACCAATTGGTCAGCAGGCCTACTTTTGTTTCTAGGCTTGCGCTTGCCATCGTCATCAGCATCATGATCAGCATCATCGTCGTGGACCTCCTCCACGCGTTGATACTGCTGGTCTTTGCAGAGCACAAGCATGTAGAAGCCAACGACCACGACGCACAACGTCATGCACCATACCACGGTCACCAGTGCTGCCGGCATGGCCAGCGACACCCGGTACGCCAACACACAACTCATCGCTGTGGACAGAACCCAGACGGCGACCTGCAGGCGCCACCGCCCCCCACTGGGTGAATCCGGTGTGAGCCGCTCGGCGCGGTGGAGGCACACGAAGATCGCGGCGAGGGAGCGCGCTGGGCCCAGCGACGAAGGCTAGTTCACACGGGTCACCGCGCGCCCGCCACGCCGACCGGGCGATGCTGCTGGCCATGAGCGCGATCACGCCGACGCGGAGCAGGCACACCAGGGTGAGCAGCGCGCGCCTTGCCGGCGACTTCTTTTCAGCTGCTGCTGCCTCCGCCGACTGCGCGTGGGGATCGGCAGCGGAGTTGGGAACATCGGCGATGCTACTACTCGTCTTATTATCCATGTATTTTTGTTGGTAAGCTTGAGCTTGAGCTGCGTCGACTGGCGATTGAGTTCACGAAGAACGGGTATTCAGAATGTCACGTGCATCCGATCGACATCCTCTATTAGTCTATTTATTAATAGGCATCTGCTCACCCGATTACGCGTAACTTTTTTTCAGAAACTACGTTGGAAACTATGAGAGCGTGTTTCTGTTGAGCAACCAATTGGATCGACACGGTACAGTTCCTTGTTCTTGGAGAAAACAATAGGTTTTTTGTTTTGACTAGCTTTGACTAGGACTCGGCAGTCTTGCACGGTATTGTTTAGGTACCCATGCTATTGTTGCGTAAAGTAGTTTAGCGAACTTATTTTGGCAGTGGAATTTACCGAGAGGTACTTCGCTGTCTCGCAGCGTTTACTGGCCGAAGCTTGTCCAATGGGCCAATGACACGGTGTCATGACACGGTGTCGCTGCTTAGTTCAGGGAAACCGTGTTCCGGGCATGACTCATACATTACGTCGTCATTGCTTGGTGATTGTTGACATGAATTCCGGTCGGGCACTCCCAACCCAGACTTCGACCATAGAGTCTAAAGCGTATTTATTATATTCATATTTATTATAATTTGTTGATATGACGCTGATGTGGCATTATATTTATAGAAGAGAGAGGAAGAAAACCAAGACTCCAAGTCTCGATTTGACTAAGTCCACAATATTCGAAGTAATAAATGAGCTTAGACTCTACCATAGAGTCCGGGTTGGGAATGCTCTAAGGGTGTTTGTTGACACCGCTTAACGACATCACTAAAATAATAACGACACCAAAATGCAATAAGAGCAATGACCCCAAACATCTTTGGTATATGATAATTACTTTGCCACTAATAAGCTAGTCATGAAAAAACCTATACTTCTGGCTATGAGACTAGATTGTCATCCCTAGCTATGAACTAGAAATATACTATAGCATAAATAAAATAGGACTAGGCAAAAAAAATAATATAAAGGATAATATAATTAAAAAAAGATAAAATAGGTTCCTCAAGCGGACGAGAAAATAATAGTACCATTGTAGCATTTTACCTAGAGTAATAACCAGGTTGTCATTCTTCTTTTAACAAACCCATACATGGCTCTCGGGAAGGCATGTCATGGAGACGACACAACGAGAAGATTGGCAAGGCCACTAGAATTCCCACAAATTCCATTGAGGAACTTGTAGGGTAGCACGAGGGTTAGGAGTGATAAATAAAGGATAAAGAATGGGTAGTCATAAAAATCCAATGTTTAGCCTCATCTGTGCACATCATTTTATATTGAGTAGAGTTAGTTATATCTATTGGAAAACCAATGTTGTACAATAATGCTGAAGATCTATGAAGATTTCACCCGACCAAATAGCTAGTACCATGTGTCTTGCTCCTAACTGATATAGCACTAACTCGAGGGTCGTAGAAAGGCCCTTAGAGTTGCCATCGGTGATCTCCATTAGCATAAGTAAACCACAGGATCAAGTTGTAGAGGTACACGCCATGAAACTAACACACAAGAATTGCACTTGACAGTACTTTAAGTCTTTAAAATTTACAATAGAGCGGTAATTACAAAAACACAATTTTTATTTGTCAGACACAACAAGCAAAACATATATTGATCTCTAAGGTTGCACTCTCTTTACAATAAATTTACCAGAGTTAACTACAGCTTATGGGGATGCACATCCCACGCTCTACTAAGCAATTGATTTCACACTCAAGCCAAGCTTGAGTGGTTTGAGTGATCACCAAGTCTTTGGCACCTGTAAACCGTTTAACGGTAGCATCGTGAGCACATACTCAAAGGGCTTATTCAACATAAATATTTGGTGAATAAAACAGAAGTAATCAATAGACGTTTGCAATCATGCTTAAAACACATAGTGTACATCATGACATGCTATATATGCTCAAGATCTTATTCATTAAGGTGAAATAATTAGGTAAACATCTAAGCATATGAATACAAGTTACAACTCAGTCTCGCTACTCTAAAATTAGAAGAACAAACAAGGTATCGATTCGAGGATTTTTCATGCTTTCAAAGATAACATTGCGGAGGTGTCCAACTATACCCACATGGAAACCTAGGATAGACCTCTATATCTATGCCTATAAGAGTGGCCTCAAAGTTCCAACCTTTCTCTAGTGTGGCCATCTAACCCATTGATGGTAGGACGATAAGCCAAGGTACTTTTTCCTTTTTAGCTAAATCACGCTACACCCCAAGCTAAATCCACGTGATTAGCCTATCACCACTAAGTTATCAACTTGCCATGTGGTCTATGTGTAGGTTACTCTAACTTACTATCATAGAGAGATGGTCCTTCGCTACTCCACAAGCTAACTCCACTCGATATCAAACACTCATAATGACCTTTACCCTCACCGAGTTAAGTCCTCATAATATGTTCACACTTGAGTCAAGTTAGGCATTGACCTTAATGAAATTATGAATAATGTTGAGTTGAACTTTTTTGACAAGTTTTATTAAAGGTTAGATCCCGATGTGCCATTCTACATGTGCAAATGCAAGGCTCTAATACCACTTGACTTCTACTGATTCTAAGCTAGCTAAGATTAGTCATCCTAAGCCCATTTTGTAGTTGAATAGGCTAACCATTACTAAGTGTGGGTTGATCTTTCTTTTGAGGTCATGATAGTTTTTTTAAAGAATATTATCATGAAATGCATCTAATAAGATGGACATGCTTTTTTTGTTTTCTAGTTCAAACATTAACATTTTCATGTTATACAATCAGATGGTCACACAAGGCGAGAGCACTCTCGGTTGTAAATTGCAAATCAAAAATAGAGTTCCATCAAAAACACATCTAAGCATGTGAGCTTGCACAAAATGATCACTCATCTCATTATTAGCAATCACCTTAGATGTAAGTAATCATAGCATTACCAAGCAACCCAAGACTTTGAGCAATTCTAGCAACAATGGAAGTGTGATTTGCACTATCAACACAAATAAAAACACCCTTCCAATGTCCAATCATATAAACAAGTGAAACATGAACTTTATGGATCACGGCTTACAAGATTTTTAGTTCATCGTTTTGAATTGTCTAATCATTAACTCTAGGATGAATAGCAAAACCTAGTGATGCAAGAAACAAAGAGTGGGATTATATATTTCATTGGTTCTATGAGCATGACAAGCACTTAGTTCAGTTACTTCTTTCTAAACTCTTCACAAAAGCATTGTCCACATCAATTGAGCATGCTTGATTAAAGCCAAGGAGTTTCCTAAGATCTTTCCAAGGGTGAGAAAACTCTTTAGTAAAAAAATTAAAGCTTACTCTAGTGAGTCTAGATCGAGATAAAGGTGCAAAGAAATTATTGTTTAAGCAAAAAACACTAACCTTGTTCATTTATAACTCAGAAATCACCCATCTAGTAGCTCAAAAAAAGAGAGTGTCAAAGTCATTAGTTATACCTATCTTGTTGAAAAACGCACAATCATGTGCACGAGTGCGTTCGAAGGTGCAACAGCTAAGGATGTGGAACACCTCTCATTCCACATTATTACGAAGAACAATTTGGTTGTCGGCTATTGTGGTGTGAATCCTAGTGGCGTCCGATTGACTTCCCCTTCCTCCTCCTCCTCGGATCCTTCATGGTGTGATGGCACGGGTCTACGGCCATTGACTCAGTTATATGTGGAACTTGTTGTGTGGCTGCTACTTCGTCGCATTGAGGTTGACAATAAGCTATGGTGAATGTTGTTAACCAACTTCTACATGATTCCTGTAGCAAAAGAAACAAAGACACCTACTCGAAAGCAAATATTAGGCATTAGTGTTAGTGATTAGCCTTTTGATTTAATCATCCAAAGATTAGTTGTTCTTGCGGGGTTTGGCACCAACCACAAACACGTTCTTGTGGCGTTGAACACCTTCACAAAAGCGTTCTTGCGGTACTACCAAGCGAGAAACATGTTTATCATTGTACATGAAAGAAAACATAGCACTGTTCATCTTGAGGTGTTTAAAGAAACAACTGCAGGGAACCACTCGCACGAAAATCAGTACCAAATTCCAAGACATTTTTAGAAATACTGTAATGGTCCATATAGACCCAACATTCCTTTTTGGCTTTACTAGAAAACTATGTGTATTCGATGTGCAATTTCTTGGCCTCTCAAAATCCATAATAATTTGCCAGTGGATCCTGTGGCGTGATAATAATCTTGCATTGGCAGTGGCAGCTAATTGCTATACCAATTCATCAGTCGGATTAATCTTGGCAGAGTCCTTTGTGTCGCCGGCGGCGGCGGCATCATCCTCGGCGAGTGCCTGATACTGCTGGTATCTGCAGAGCACGAGCAGATACAACCCAACGAGTGCGACGAACGCGGTCATGCACCAGACGAGGACAGCCAGCAGTGGCGGCATGACGGCGGCCACGCGGTACGCGAACGCGCAGCTGAGCACGGTGGAGAGCGCCCACACGGCGGCCTGCACGGGGCGCCTCTCCGCCGCGGGCGAGTCCGGCGCGAGCTGCTCGGCGTGCCGCAGGCATGCGAGGAGCGCGGCGAGGAGGGAGGCGGCAGTGAGGACGAAGGCAAGGTCCAGCGGCTCGTGACACACGCGCCACGCCGTGGACGCGAAGCTGTAGCACACGACGGCCACCGCGGCGGCGCTGACGCAGTGCGCGCACACGCGCCGGAGCTTCGCGGAGAAGGGCGGGGGCACTGGCTCGTCGTCGGCTGCTGCTAAAGGCCCTGAACACTTGGCGGCGGTGGCGGCATTCCCAGTGATGATGATGGTCTTGGTTGCCATTGCCATTGATGGGTGTAACGAAGAAGTGAGGCCTCGATCGGTTGAGCAGAGGATGCGAGCTCACTCTCAGTGGCAGCTCACTCTCAGTGGCTTGGTTGTGTCTGCTCAATTCAGACGCGTAAATTTATACTACTAGGAACGCGGAGTTGGAAACTCCGTCCCTGTCACTTCACTTGGTCAGTCAACGGACGCGGCGCTCGACGGACTAGTCAATGTATTGAGCCGAGAGCGGAGGGAACAAGTTGTTGGTCGCCCGTTGGTGGACACAATTTCTCCCAAACTTCGGCATAAAATTCTCCCAGACGCGTAGGAGTGAACAACGCGCTAGGATCTGCAAAGTCCTGCCCGTCGATTGGCGAGCCCAGAGGGCGTGAAGTCTAAGGGAATGATTCAAGGCAAACGAATTTGTAGGCGATTCCCTGTGAGCGCTCCGCGTGACCTACTGCTCTGGAAGCTGGAAGCAACAAGAGCATGGCTAATAATAATGCCCTGATTTTGCCATGTCATATATAACCAGCTAACAACCCACACATTGGTTTAGCTAGAACACAAGTTAAATCATTAATACTAGCCCATCTCTCTTCACTCTCCTCTTCTCTTTCCTCCAACTCAGCACAAAAATAATGTGACAAGCTTGCTCACCTTATAATACTCTAAAGGCGCTTGTCGCGAGCCGGGTGCTTTTAGCTTCGTTCGTCGCTGTCGTGGTCGCGTCATGGACTCCTTTTCAAGTCCTTTAGGCTGTCTACAAGGAGAACCCAAACACGGCACTCATTCAATGTTTTGCGTCGTGCAAAGGAAGGGTCACCTACCCAAATCGCAACCTTCTCCAACAGCCCAAGCAACTCTACATTTCTCCGGCACATGGTGACGCATCCACTGCAACGACACCTTGTACCAGGCCACTGCGATACCGGAGGCAGCGGTGGGCCAGCCTGGGTACGAAATACCAAGAACCGAAACCGAACCGAAAAATACCGAGAACCGAACCGAAAAAAATACCAAAATCGAAAAACTGTCCCTGTTTCGGTTCTCGCCAAAACCGAAAAGAACCGAGGTCAATTCGTTCTGGCCCGGCTTACCGAAAACGCGAATAGAAACCGAATTCCAAACATGGCAGCCCATCTAAAGTGTACCCGAGCAGCAGCCCAAGCCCACCAAAAGAAAAACCCTAACTCAGTCACTTGTGTTCCTCATCCTCACTCCCTGCCCCTGAGTCCCCGACCTCGCGCCGCTCCACCCCCGACAACGACCCCCGAACCCACGCCGCTCCAACCCGACGCCCGACCTCATGTGGTGGCCGCCGCCCTGCAGCCCTCCCCACCGCGGGAGGACGAGCTCATCCTCCAGCCCCGGCCCAGCCAGCCGGCCTCGCCTACCGCCGAGGCTAGCCGGTTGTTCGCCCTAGACGATGTGTCCTCGGCGCCCCCAACGACGGGAGCGGCGCCGGATACTAAAGGCGGAGCACGGAGGAGGGGAAGAGGTGCCTCGGGTACTACACTAACAAATAATCGGCCCGATCAGAGCACCGACACAAAAACAACAACACCCAACAAAAAGGGCTCGTCGAGACATATTTAAAAAATTGCAAGGAGATAAAAAAAAATAACGTAGAAATTAATATTATTTAAGGAGTTGTTAGCGCTAGGACGCCCTATGGATACGAAATCCATCGCACGGTACCACCACCCGCTCTTCCTCCTCCACTCCCCACACGCCATCGCCCTTCCTCCAAACCCCACACCCACCCCCTGTCCCCCGCCCCTCAAGTGCATGGAATCCGCCGGTTCACACCCACCCACTGCTCAATCTGGCAGCTCCCTCACCGCCGTGTCTAGCACGAGGTGGAGATCCATGACCCCCACCCCTCATCCCCATCCCCCATCCCCAGGAGCACCGCCATGCAACTTCCCCTCATGCCAACGACGAATCTGCTCCAACGCTCCCGTAAAAACGTCCACTTGCAACAAAAAGAACAATACATTGCAAACATTCAAAAATCGTCTATTGAAACAACTAGAGAAACCCATTGCAACAAATATGTTGCAACATTCGAAAAATCATATATTGAAACATCAAGGTAAAACCCTTGCAACAACCTAAAAAAAGTTACAACATTAAAAAAATCGTCTATTGAAACATCTGGGAAAAACCATTGCAACAAGAAAAGGCAGAAACAATATGAAACATATTATTTCAACAAAGAGAACAATAACTCAAACAATAGGCGTAAGCAACTGAAACACTAAATAATATATATTGCGACAACACCAACAAGACGCACGAGCGACGGACGGCTTTGAACCGAGCGAACAGGGCGGGGCCGCATTGCCCAGCGCAACGCGGGCTTCGAGGAAAAGCCACTGATGCCATGAACGAGGAGGACGAGGAGGAGCCGGCGCTGCCCCTACGTCGACCTACATCGACGCGGGCAGTCGCAGTTGTTGTTGCAGTGAGGGCGGCGCCATGGGGGTAGCGACTTGCGCACGGGAGCAGCACCGAGCGCGGCTAGAGCAGTGGGAGAAGGAGTACTCAGACCTGGAGGAGGCCGTTGTCGCCCGCTTTTGATGGGAGAAGAGTTGTCGTCGCGTGAAGACGGAAGAAGAATGGTGGAGGTCGAGCGAGTGGACCTTGAGCTCCATGGATAGCCGTATGCGTCAGGTGGTGGTGGTGGTGGGTGTGGGGAGCGAGGGGGTACCATGACCGCAACATCAGTGTGGGGTGTAGAGCCACCATGGCCGCGCTGTCACCCGCCAGGGTGGGAAAATGTGAGGAGAAAGGAAATGGGGAGTCCACTGCTACAACAAAAGCGAGGGGGTAAAAAATACGGTGTCAGTCCACTGCTACAACAAAAGCGAGGGGTAAAAAATACGGTGTCAGTCCACTGCTACAACAAAAGCGAGGGCGTAAAAAAAATACGGTGTCAGTCCACTGCTACAACAAAAGCGAGGGGGTAAAAAAATACGGTGTCAGTCCACTGCGGGGTGGACGAGCCATATGTCTGTGCAAACGAGCCACGCGTTGGACATCTTGACCCGACCCAGCATTACCGGATTATTTATAATATTCATTCCAAGTTTTTTTTAGGGTGGATATCCATTTCACTTATTATTGGAAATCTAAGCAGCAGCTTTTTTTTTTTTTTTTTGAGAAACTTCTAAGCAGCAATTAGGAAAGCCGGAAGGCCCTAGGATAGGCCCAAGCCCAAAATAAAATAACTTATTTATTTAGCAAAGATAGGCCCAAGCCCCGTACAAAATAATTTGTTTATTAATTTCTCTTTTATATTCCCCTTATCTTATTTATTTGTAATTTTTTTTTTTTTTTGAAAATACTAGCATATATGTTAATTAATAGCTTGCGTTCATTGAAATACTATTAATTATTCATAAATGTATCAAATTGTTTACAAACAATTTACAAATTTTAGAAAAACAAGTCTTCAATGAACGCAAGCGAGAGGGGGCAGCAAATGGCTGGTGTCGTGGGGCAGCGGACGACCGATGCCTGACTGGCTGAGTGTGTGTGGGTGGGTGGGGAGTGGGGTGGGGGAGGGGGTCGACAAAACTAATCGGATGGCTTTGAATCTGACGCTATGCGGGTCTGTTTAAGTACCCGAAATTCAACCTCAGAAGTACCAAATTTGACACCGTAATAGTCAATTTAGCACCGTGACACCGTAGATCGAAATTTAAGACCGTAGTATTGAATTTGGGAGTGAGAAAAGGATTCGATGTGATGGGAATCTTAGTGATGTGAAGGGTTACCCAAAGAACCGCGTGCGGATCGACGCTTCAGAATCCGGTTGCCATGTTCTCCTACAACAGTCGATGGTTGTTGGTAATTCTCTTAGGGGCCGTTTGGATCAAAGGAAAGTCACGGGAATTTTAGAGGAAACGATTCCAGAGGAAAGGAAGGAAGAGGTAGCGTTTGGAACAAAGGAACGCCCCTACGGTTCCCGAGGAAAGAAAAACTATATGCACACAAAACGTAGGAATCGAGAAAATCCACTCCGATTCAAGGAAACGGAGGGAACGCATCCGTGCTCGCTCCGCCCACTCTCCCCGCCAACGTCTTCTCTCACTCCCGCCGAGCTTTTCAAGTAAAGAATGGACACTTACGTGTGCTTGTGTACTACTTGTCTTGCTAGTTTCAGCACTGCAAAGCAATGGCTACCGGCTACAATGCACGAACAAAAGTATCGACCAGGAAAAAAAAAAACAACTACTAAAAAAACTATTGGTGTATACTAACACCTACTTTGTTTGGTGGAAACTATGAAGATTCAAATTTATTTCCTGCAATCCAAACAGTCCAAATTTTTTATTCCTATAGTTTGCAATCCGTTGTTTTCCACTTTTACTTTCCTGCATTCCTACAATTCCTATCGTTCCCTTTTTGCATTCCTTCGCTCCAAATGCGGGCCCTTACGTAGAAGAATCCTTCGTGTTCTCGCGGATAAATCCACGCCCACAGGCAATGCGAAGCCTCGAAGGTGACAAAGATATGTGAAGTACTGTTCATATGAGTAGGCGAGTGGCGGCGTTGCAGATGAGGCGTGTTCTTTTTTTCGGTTTAAGAAACAGAAGCAGGGACCCAATAGTACCAAAATCCATTAAATTAATCGGAAGACATTTTCTGGTATATATGGACCCAAAAATCCATTTTTGTAATTTAGCTAATTGCTATACCAATTCATCAGTCGGATTAATCTTGGCAGACGCCTTTCTGTCACTGGCGGCGGCGGCATCATCGTCGCCTTGGAGTGCCTGATACTGCTGGTCTCTGCAGAGCACAAGCATATACAGCCCAACCAGTGCAACAAACGCGGTCATGCACCACACGAGGACAGCCAGCAGCGGAGGCATGACGGCGGCCACGCGGTACGCGAACGCGCAGCTGAGCGCGGTGGACAGCGCCCACACGGCGGCCTGCACGGGGCGCCTCTCCGCCGCGGGCGAGTCCGGCGCGAGCCGCTCGGCGCGCCGGAGGCACGCGAGGAGCGCGGCGAGGAGGAGGCCGTGGCGGCGACGAAGACCAGGTCCTGCGGGTCGCGACGCACGCGCCACGCCGTGGCCGCGAAGCTGTAGCACACGACGAGCGCCGCGGCGGCGCTGAGGCAGTGCCCGCACACGCGCCGGAGCTTCGCGGAGAAGGACGCGGGCACTGGCTCGTCGTCGGCTGCTGCTAAAGGCCTTGAACTCTTGGCGTGGTGGACGGTGGGCGTGGCGGCGGTGGTGGCATTGCCAGTGACGATGATGCTCTTGGTTGCCATTGCCATTGATGGATGGAACGAAGAAGGGAGAGGCCTCGATCGGTTAGCTTGAGCAGAGCTCACTCACTCTCACTGGCTTGGTTGTGTTGTGTCCGGTGGAACGACGTTCAGTGCAATTTGCGTCCGTGTAATTTATAGTAGTACTCGCCACCGGCAACGCGGAATTGTCACTCTCAGTCTTGAAGACGCGGCAAACGAGAGTTGACCAGGCAAGTTACTCGGCCTGCACAATTTCTCCCAATCTTCCCGGACGCGTTTCTCCCAATCTGCAAAAACCTGCCCTGCCCGACGATTCGCAAGCATGTTCGATCTCGAACTAGCAGGGTTTTTTTTTTTTTTTTTTTTTTTTTTTTTTTTGACGAGGCCAGAGGGCGTGAAGGCTGAGGGATTCAAGGCAAACCATTTTATAGGCCATTGATTCTCTGTGTGTATCTCCATCCAACATGTAGAATGCCAGCGCGAGCTCTGAGCAACTCTTCAGCCAAAGAGGGGAAAGAAGCAGCAAGGCGGCTTGTCACCGTCAGAGCCTCCTCGGTGCTTCAGGTTCGGTCGTTATCGTTGATTCTGTTTTGTGTGTGCTTTGACATGTTTGGATCTTTTTCTGTGTGTATGCTTTGGTTCTGCTTTGCTCTAATTTGTTTGTAGCTTATTCATGCCCATGTGCAGTTGTGGTGGAGGATCTCAGCGTCGCAACTAAGGTCGGGTCAATGGTATCTATGGTATCTTTGCTGCCACTATCAATCTACCATTTATCCATTGCAATTTGTTCGTAGCTTTTCATGCCCATGTGCAATGGTGGTGGAGGATGTGAGCGTCGCAACTAAGGTCAGGTCAATGGTAGAGCGTCGCAACTAAAGGTCAGGTCAATGGTATATTTGCTGCCACTATCAATCTACCATTTATCCATTACAGTTACTGATTTGTCACATTTTTCAGATGTCTGCTTTTCAATTTTTGTATATTGAAACTTTTTTTTTTCTCAGTCCTTTTTTTTTTTGCTTCCTGCTTTTCCACCCAACCGGCTGCTCATCAATCTTTCATGTGCTGTAGCAACCTCCTCAAGTTCTGGTTAGTCTAATAATTATTTTTTGAAGTAGATTTCATAGAGTATGTTGTTACCCCTCTCAAGTCTGAACAACAACATTTTTTTCGGTGTCTCAGGTGGTGCTGAATGAGGCTCTGAGAGAGAAGATTTGGCTCATCAATTTTTGTTAGATAAGTATGTTGTGTTATGGGTCTTAACAATTTTTATTATAATTATTTGCTACATTTGAAATATATTATGGTAGTCGTTCAAGTACAAAACACTAATCTGTTTAGCATAATTTTTCAATTTTTTTGTAGACAATAATGCTTGCTATTGTTTTTGTCAAATATTTGTTGTGTGGGTGCCTATGATGAGTCTAATGGCAATAGCATGTTCTGGAAAGGGTTAGCATTTTTGCTATGTCATCCTTATGCTCCAAGTGCAAGGATGATTTTTGAGAAATAGCCATTATCTGAGGCAAATATCTGTAATTTTATTAATCAATCCTTTGAGTAAAAATGGTTAGCATTTTGCTATGTCATCCTTTTTGGCATTTTATCTCTGAACTATATGACCACATAGCACGAGGGAATCTGGTTTTGGAAGTTTGTTTTTCTATCATTATTTCGAAACCGTATCTGTACTTATATATGTTTATTAATCTTGTTGGCCCCTATATGTGTTGAACGATCTTGGAGATGGAGACTCTTGACTGAGAAGAGCATTTTTTATTCTGCCTGCATGCTGCAATTGTGTGCCTATTTTTTTTAAAAAAATATGGAGTCTAGGACTTTTTTCTTCCTGGTTGGTTCCTGTCTCATTTCATATTTGTGTCTTTTGAATTACTGTATTTTGAAATCTAAGGTTTGGAGACCGGTTCATATTAATCATTTGATGATCACGATTTTTTTTTCAGGATACTAGTTCACCAACCCGTGCTCTCGCACGGGTTAGAATCTTAGGAGACACTGACTAATAAAAATGATCTGTATTAAATATTTTCTCTTCACTAAAATAAAAGGTATGATAGGTGTAGTCTGTATTAAGTTTTGATAATCTATCAATTA
Organism: Hyparrhenia diplandra; assembly: GCA_015847255.1. Lineage (NCBI taxonomy): Eukaryota > Viridiplantae > Streptophyta > Magnoliopsida > Poales > Poaceae > Hyparrhenia > Hyparrhenia diplandra. The sequence continues at coordinate 166,728 of JADLZK010000146.1, forward strand.
TTGATTTTTATATGCTTTTCATCCATATCCGTTAGTTTTTTCTTTATATAGATCCTCTATTTGTCTCCAATTATGCTTTTCATCCATATCCATCAGTTTTGATAATCTATCAATTATTATTTACTTCCTTTTAATGAAACATTTGTTTAAACTTAGTTTAAACTATTAAGGTTTTAGTTACCATCTATATTTTGATGATACGATTGATTCTTTTTCTAAACTTTTGAGCTTATATTTGCTCACAACGGCTATTGTTTAGGTGATTATAGTCCGCCAATTCAATTGTAAAATGTTCCTTTTTACTTAATTGGTTTCATGAGTAATAATTTCTAGGATTATTACTTTTTTCTAGCACGCTATGTGTTTAGTTGAAACATAAACGCAAAGCATGTAAACTTATTTCGCTTGATGTGATATAATAAAATACTATATTTTAACTTTCATCTTTTGATGACATGTTAATTTGATCCAATGCTGATTATATCCCATAGTCAATTTTTTATTTGATTAAAAAGAATATTCTAGGTCTTAGGATACCCTTAGTTCTCGCAAAGGGCATAAATAGGTGGCATAAATAGTTGTTTCAACATGCATCATGGCACTCAACATGTTGCATTTTATATTGTATTAATATTATTTTATCAAAAAACTAATTGTAAGAACTAAATACTAATATTTATATATGATACTCCCTCCGTCCTAGAAAACATGCAATTCTCGTTCCAACTTTGACTTAATTTATATAAAAGATTATTAACACTTATAATACAAAATTAGTATCAACAGATTCGTGATGGAATGTATTTTTATAATAAATTTTGTTTGAGACATAAGGATTAATATTAATTAATATAAACTTAGTCAAACTTTTGTCAAATTAACCGACACGATTCTCATAGTTGCATGTTTTTTGAGACAGAGGGAGTATAATGATCCAATCAAATTGTTTAATCTTTTTTTTGAGATAATGACTTGCAAAATTTATTATGATGAGTATTAATATATAACGTAAAGTGAAGTTTAAGTGTCATTGCTATATGATTTGCTAAGAATATTTTTCCACGCTTGACAAGCTTGTAAATAAATATTTATCTTCATACAAACATGTTTCAATATAATTTTTGGCGTATGTGTATTTCAAATAGCTTTTGTGCATATATGGTACTTATAGATGTGGAATTTCAATAATAGCATATATTAGCATTTACATGTAGATTTGAGAGATTTTTTTTGTTAACTTGTAATAACTACGTGACAATTTCAGTACAAATTATATTGGTATATATTACACTGTATTATTTTTCATTATGCAAGATATGGTTAATTTGAATGCAAACTTAGGGAGCAAAGTATAATATCTAACGTAATGATCAAGGGACGAAGGTAGAAAAAAATTTAGGCTAGGTTGTCAAAGCTCTAATAAAGTTTAGTCCCTCCTAATCTATATAATTATTCATATCCAAAATTTTTGAAATATTGCTCTTTCCGCTGATGGCGAATTTTTTTATATCGGTATTACCATAGCTCGACATATTATCGCGGCTCTACTTCTATGAGATAGTATGTTATTTCACCGATGTTATATAAGTTTGCGATGTGTGATTGATTATAGAGTTTTTCAAATGAAATGATGCCAAACTTTAAAAAAATCAATTTAAATATGATCTGATATTTCTAAAATTTCTAAAATTTTGCATTTATCGCTAGGGACCAAAATTTTTTTTTCTTAGTTGTAGAAAAACCTAGCGCTCTACATACCTGGGGTCTGTAGTTGGGGCTAGAGCCTGGCTTGATCAGCTGCTAGCTTCGTCACTAATGATTGAGGTGCATAATTTATAATTGTGGAGGCTTTCGTTTTTACATATATGCTTTATTGATAACTCCATGGATCATGGTCCTTAATATGTAAGCATCATTAACATCTAATGACAAAATAATTTAATGGAGTTATATTATTGAAGTGAACAAAAAATTATAAGGATTATATCAAGACTTATTTGTTCAAAATAATTGTAGACTATTGCTTTCATTTGTCACAATTCTTTTTCATTGGTCTCTCACCTAAAGTTTTATTGACCATAACGAAATAGTATAAAATAAGTATTAGAGAAGGGAAATTAAATTGTAGTTTTAGGATAGCCAAATTTAGTACATCTTGAATTGTAATATGAGATTTAGCAAGATGGCCACACCTTTAGTCCCGCTCATGCGGACCGTGCAAGCGTTGTTGATGTAGATGACCTAGACGCTAGACATCGTGGCACTAGGGATTGCCTGTTCGCATGGCCTCCTTTGCTCGCTGAGACCTACATGCATATGCATTCATATGTCAGACAGATGCATGTGTTAAGATGGATGCATACACGTACAATGCATATTATGCTCAGATGGCATTGAGTCGTGCACTTGTGTGATGCCGATATCCTGCCTCCTATTTTCACGTCGCAGGCATGCCCACCGGTGGCCGGAGTGTACCGGCGATGTGTGACCTCTTCTTGCTGCGGTGGTTCTCGCGGTCTGGTGACCCGTTCATGCCACGGTGCCTCTCGTGGTCTCGCACCATCTCGATTGTCTGGATGTTGCGCCCAACAATTCGTGAGGCCAAAAGTACTTTGACATCTGCCAACGTGGTGAAGGTATTAATAATCAGATTAGTATTCTCACCTATCATGAAAGATCATGAAAGATCAAGATATGACGTGAAGCCATCACCACTTCTTGATGCCTGGCTCCTAGTGCTGATCATCTTGGTCATGGCTCCGGGCTGATCTAGATGAGTTGCAAGGGCATGGATGATTGATGACGTGAAGCCATGCATCACCCTCCTCTCCATGGAACAACGACGCTGCCTGGGTTAGATTAGAGGAGGTGTTGTGGTTAAAATAATAGATTTATCTCCATTGAACAAATGTCGCCGCCAGCCTGGGGCTGGATAGGTGTTGCGGTTAAAAGAATGGATTTATCTCTTTTCTTGCTTTTTTATCTAATATATTAATATAATATGGCAGAGTGGGTAATTTTTATGAATAGATCCAATGGTATAGATCAGTAGAGCCCGTAGATTTAATGGTAGGATGTTTTTCGATTAATGCGAGAATTTTTAGTATTTATTCTTTTTTTTCTAGAGCATCTGCTGAGAATTAATGTGGAGGCTTCGTTGGAGCCTCCAATTAGTAATAGTAAGATAAGATGGAGTCTTTTCAATCATTTACAAATTTGATCACTAGGATTAATAGGTTGTGCAAGAGGCTCATTAGTGTATGATAGGTTGTGGAAGAGGCTCTGTATTGTATCAGCAAAATAAAGTTATGATTTTGAACTTTTTATATTAAGAATGGAGTGGTCAGTGCAGTAGAGATCTTCTTGTACAAATAGGATTCGTGTGATTTTTAGCTTGCATGTCACATGATTTTTTTTCCGAGTCAGTTTTGGCCTTTGCAAAATTCGTGTGAGCACACCCTTCTTATCACACGAATTTTCTTGGGTCAAAATTTGTGTGAGTTAGGCAAACAAATTGCATGAGTGAAAAAAACCCTCATATCACACAAGTTATATATAGACGCGTCTTTTGTAAAAAAAAAGGGGGTGTGGTTAAGCTAATACAAGATGGCCAATTTATTAACACTTCAATCAACATAAAAAGTATAATTTGCTAAACCAATTCGACCGTAGGGTTGTTATCGACGTCGTCCGGTGCATGATACTGCTGATGTTTGCAGAGCACAAGCAAGTAGAAACCAACGAGAACGACGAACACCGTGATGCACCATACGAGGACAGCCAGCCCGTATGGCACCAGCGCGGCCACGGTGTACACGAACGTGCAGCTCAGGGCAGTGGCGAGGACCCACACGGCCATCAGCACACACCGTCTCTCCCCGACGGGAGAGTCCGGCGAGAGCCGCTCGACGCGTCGGAGACACATGAGGAGTGCGGCGAGGAGCAAGGCGGCAGCGGCGACAATGGCCGCGTCCGTTGGCTTGAGACGATCACGCCACGCCGTGACGGCGAAGCTGTACCCGACGAGGACCGCCGCGGCGACGCGGAGGGAGTGGCCGCACACGCGCTGGAGGCGCGCGCTGAAGGCCACCACCGGCTGCTCGGCTCCTTCTGGTGGTCCTAAAGACTGGGCGTGGAGATCGACAGCGAGTGCCTCATACTGCTGTTGTCTGCAGAGCACAAGCAGATACAACCCAACGAGGGCGACGAACGCGGTCATGCACCAGACGACGACAGCCAGCGGCGGCGGCATGACCGCGGCGACTCGGTACGCGAACATGCAGCTGAGCGCGGTGGAGAGCGCCCACACGCCGGCCTGCACGCGGCGCCTCTCCCGCCGCGGGCGAGTCCGGGTCTAGCAGCACGGCGCGCCGGAGACACGCGAGGAGCGCAGCGAGGAGGGTGGCCGTGGCGGCGACGAAGGCCAGGTCCTGCGGGTCGCGACGCACGCGCCACGCCGTGGCCCCGAAGCTGTAGCACACGACGAGCGCCGCGGCGCCGCTGATGCAGTGCCCGCACATGCGCCGGAGCTTCGCCGAGAAGTGCGCGGGCACTTGGTCCTCGTCGGCTGCTGCTAGGTGGACGGTTGGGGTGGCGGCGATGGCATCGTTGCCCGCGACGCTGCTCTTGTTTGCCATGGAAATGGAACGGTGGAGAGAAACCTTGGTCTCACTGGAAGTGTGCTACCAAGTGCGCTGGCATTGCGATCCTCAGACCATCAATCAAATTTATAGCGATCATGGTGTCATCACGCGGCTTGAGGAATACCCGCGCAGACGAACTACTGGACCAGACAACGACAGAGCCCCACGCCACGGAAATTTAGGGCATGTTTGGTTGGTGACAAACTTTGTCATGCCTAAGGTTAAGTATTGCCACACTTCGTGGCAAGTCACGATCTGTGACAAATTTATGGTGTTTGGTTGACAACTAAGTTGTGGCAAAAAAGTGTAGGCTATTTGTTTGGTTCGTTGTTACAAAAAGTTAGGCAAAAAGTTTGGTAGCTGTTTGATTTAAGCCATGTGTTGATTAAAATGTTTTATGTATAATAAATTATATATTAAACTAAATCAAAACAAATTAATAATAATAGTTAAAATTGATACATACATTAAATATAGATCACCAATTTTCCTTCTCTGCACCCGGCCGTTCTATCTTTGGTCCCTGTGGACCACGTCCACTATTGGGGTGGAGCTTGGGGCCTATGACAATCTGGGCCCATGGGAAGAGATAAGGTGGGGAACGCCCTTGGCCACAAACTCACGGGTGCCCGTCGTCTTCGTCGTCCCAAATCGAACGAGGGGGAGGGAGAGCAGGGAAAGAGAGAGGAAGCCGAGGGAGAGGAGAAAGGAGATGGATTGGGGGGTGGAACTCCAAAGGGTCGCGAGGTTCGGTTCTATGTCGTGGCGGCGGCCTTTGGTTGAGCTGCACTAGTGGAGCAAAGGGCTTGCACCGGGCGCCAGGATACGGGGGTATGGTGGCGGTGGGTGGCTCGGCGCGGATGGGGCAGGGCGGAGAGCGCGCCGGGCGGCAAATCCTCAGTGCGGCGCGCGGCCGACCGGAGCGTGGGCGCCGGAACGGCAGCCGATGCGGCCTCCATTGTTGGCGTGGTGGTGGAAAAACAAGATGCGCGGGGAAGCAACCCAGGAGGGAGGGAGGGGGGAAGCAGGCGTAGGCGGCCACGGCCTCGCGGGCGGAAAATCGGCCGCCACACTTCCGTGGCGAAAAATCAACGGCGGCGGGGGATCTCGGGCGAAGGCGCGTCGTGAATGAATCTCAAACCAAACACCGCCAAACTTACTGCGGGCGTAACTAACTTTAGGCGTGGCGGCTCGTGGCGGGAACCAAACACCTCCTCGGACTTGTTGCCTTGTCTCGTTGACTTCGCTACTTTTGACATCATCTTCTGTGAGGCTACGGTGTTCAGATCTTTTTAAGTGTTGTAAAATGTTATATTAGCCATTCCGATACACATTTGAGATACTAAATGTGGTCTAATTATAAAATAAATTATAGAATTCGCCGCGTTAACGATGAGAATAATTTTTAAGAATAACTAATCTATCTTTTAGAGAATGTGTTACTAAAAAGTGTCTAAACCAAGCGGGACCTCAGTCTTGAAGACGCGGCAACCGAGAGTTGACCGGGCAAGTTACTCGGCCTGTACAATTTCTCCCAATCTTGGTTGCCATTGCCATTGCCAATAATTTTTTAAGCATAACTAATCCATCTAGAGAATGATGCTCTTGGTTGCCATTGCCATGGGATGATGGAATGAAAGAAGAGAGGCTTCGATCGGTTGAGCTCACTCTCACTGGCTTGTTTATGTCTGAATGTCTCTCGCGGGAGCAGTGTGAATGTGAGATGAACCTACGTTCCTATATATACGCAGAGTTGCATCCTCAGTCATTGTCAAGAGTCAAGACGCGGCGCGGAACGATTAAGCTATTGGCCTCGTGAATCGTGATAGCGGATGAAGGACAAGTTAGTGGTCCCTATGTCTCGCGGCGCGGAACGATCGGATGAAGGACAAGTTAGTGGTCCCTCTGTCTCTCGGGGGGAAGCGAATTCAGTGGGGACAGTCCCCACTCCCCAGTCCCCACTGGGCTGGGCACCTTCCATCCACGCATGAGGCGTGTCTGGTCTTGGTAGGAACTAGGAGCCGCTGCCCGCTGGATAACTCGGCTCGGCTCATCGGACGCTCGCACATCCGGCTGATTGCTCGGCTCACTCGTGTGTGAAGCCGTGAGCGCAGCCCAGGCTCCAGTCCAGTTTCCTTCGATACGGCTGTACCCCTCCGCCGCGGCCGCCGCCGCCTGACGCATCCGCCACCGTTAACATCGCTGCGGCGGAACCCCTCTCTCTGCCTCGTCGTCCGGCTCCGCATCCCATCGGCCTCCCAAATCCACGAACTCTGACGCTCACCCCTATGGCACCACCGCAGACACCCTCTGCTGCCTTCGTGCGCTGTGGCGGCGAGATCCCAACGCGGATCGAGCCCGAGAAGGACTTCCGAATCCACGCTACCGCTCCGCAGGTGAGCTCATTTGCTTGTTGTTGCTCACTCTCCACACGTCCCAGGTGGCTAGGTGTGCCAATAACCAGGTTCGCGAGCAATCCTGTGAATTTGGGAAAACTGCTAAATATGTCGTTTGATTGTTGTTATTTTGGGCTTCACATTCGATTTCCTAGTGACTTAATTAATTTGGTGGTTCACATTATGCATTGCACAATCACTTGAGTGTAAAAATTTACCACTTTTATTCACATTTATATTTCCCAAATATGCAGTTTACGATCCTATCCAAGTGTGCTAGCTTTCAGAAGTTGCTCCCACCTAGTAGTGATGCAAATATTCAGAGCTGAAAAATACTATTATTGTATTTTGTACAAAAAGGCTATATTAATGAGCCATGGTGATGCTTGCTACCATCACATGGCAATCGACAACAGCTGGTTTCTACTTCTTTAACTCCTGAATGCTGTAGCTAAGATACAAATAGTCAAATACTTGATGCTCTAGCTCCCATCCTTTCTGATCAGTTCAGACAATTCTTTTCAGACAGTCATGATTGAGCAGCATTGGTAGGTGCGTACATCCATGTCTCAGCAGAGCTCAACAGCTGCCAGGGGAAAAAAACGAAGGTAAATGAGAGGCATGCTCCTACACATGGATTATTCAAAAAAAAAGGAGTCCAATACTTCATTCACCCAAACCTAATCTGTAACTAAAATTTGTAGACATTCATGGTAAATGCTTCATCTTGAGACTACATATTGAAAGATTATGAGAGTACAGTAAACTAAGCATTCTAAAAGATCATGAATCCTTAGTCAAGTGTCATTATTTTTGTACGGATTGATGTTGCACATGATTAAGAAATAGAATTGTGAATTTTTAAGGTAAACTGAAGTTTCTTGCAATGTTTGAACAGACTTAACTCTGACATGAAAAACTACCTTTATCTGCAGCTGCAGAAACATGACGTACTGAACTGCTTCCTCCAGCATAGTGCTCATGTCAACCTACAAATGCAGAACAACTTATCCTCGGTGTCCACATAAAAGTTGCAGGGCCTAAAAACATAATTTGATAGAAAAGAAGTTGAGGATGACTAAATACAGAAGAAAAGAGCATACTTTGGTGCCATTAGGTATTAGATGCTGTAGCGTCCTTAATTTTTCATGTATCCTCTCTCTTCTCCTCTGTTATATTAAGCCATCAGAAAACAAAAACTGCAGATTCAGTGATCATTGTGAAATTATCACAGAGTACTTCTGACCTTTGCATAAAGGCTCTGCAAATCCTTTGAGAACAACTACGAACTCTTGAACTCACATGCACCAATTGAATCATCTTCAGAGCTGCAGCACCGGGAAGAGCTCTGATTGACACGTTCAGTATTAATCTCATCATCAGGATCAACTGAACTTGCCCTCGATTCCTACAAAAAAATTGCACCAAAGGGTCAGAACCGCCTTTTTCTTTTTGACAACAGATTATGTCATAGAAGTTGAAATACAAAATCAAACTTTAGTGCCGGCGACCGTGCGGTGGCTCAGCTTAGTGCCGTCGAGGAGTTCCGCCCTTGAAAATCGATAGAGTGTGTCCTGATCTGGATCTCAAATGGCTGCGGCGAGTCAGCCTTGTTCAGCAATCGTTGTCTTGCAAGTCTGATTGATCCTTCGCTACGAAGCAACAGGTGGGTCCGTGCGTTTCTAATCGTTGGGAGGGAAGCCGGTGACTTAGGCGTCCCGATGGTTAAGGCTATTTCGCTATCTGGGGATGTGACGCAAAGAAAGGAGAGAGAGTAGAAGAATACTACTACACGCAAATAAATAGACTATTTCACGCGCCGGTAACATGTGAGATAAAATGTGGGACCAATTACTTAAAAATAGTCTTTGTTTGTGTCTCTCACCTCCACGTCACCAAACCAAATAAACCAAGATCTGGGCTATTACCATCATGGGACGCCCTTACAAGCCGAGCCGATGGAGTGCAAGCCGAGTTTAGCCACTCACGCGCGTAGGCTGCATGTACCCACCGCTAGCGGTGCGGACGATCCCCGAGGCGGACATGTAGAGTCAATTTCTCGAAACCTTCTCCACGCGTACCCCTATATCCATCCTGTGCGATTCGGTGGCTGGTGCCCCCATCCGGTGACGTGACCTGTAATTCAAAAAAAAAAAAAAAATGAACTAGGAAGGTAGAAATTTCAAAAAAAAAAAAAAAAATTGAATTTTCTACGTCGCCCGCTAAAATCCACGTGGATGTCCAACTTATGTGTGTCTTTCACCGATGCCTAGATCCCGTGGCGGCCGGCGGATCCGGGCGGTGGTTGCCCGTGATCCGCGAAGCGGTCGCGACGACGCGGTCGATACTACGAGGCACGTGAATGGGCTCACCGGGCTTATCCATGGAGATTCTTTTTTTTTATCTTTTTTCAATTCGACACGAGGCGGGCATCCAACCGAGGTGGAAAGGTCCAACCGTGATCTTTGGCCCGAGGCAATTGTAACCCGCCTCGGTAAATCGATTTTGCCCACCTCGAAAAACTCTTGTGTAGTAGTGTCGCCATCGAGGATGAAGGAGTCGAGGCCATGGCGTGGGTGGCATGCCATGGGGAGGACGAAGGAGTCGAGGACTCAAGGACGAGTTGTGAGGGTGGGCTCGGCAGGGTTGGGGAAGGGGGGTCTACGCGGGTGGACGACCACCAACGGGGGATATGTTGTGTGGGTGCGATCAAACAGTGGAAGCGTGTGTGTCGCACCTAGTGGAGGAGGCATGCGCTGCCCATTTGAAATGTAGTATTTAGGATAAATTTGTAGTTTTTAGAGAGATAGAAATTCAGGGTTCATACCCAGAAATTGGCGATCGTTTATGATATTTCCGCCCTCATCCTAATTCCGACACGGCCGCACCCTAGGCCGGCCACATCATCGCCGGCGCCGGTCGCCCGGCATTGACCTCCCATCGTCGCCCTCATCCTCAAACACGCTTGTTACCCGACATCGCCTCACACCGTCCGCCCGCATCCCCCTGCATGCCGCTCACTCCACGTCAAATTCGTGGATCTAATTTGTAAGAAGAAGGGTGAAAATGATTCAAAAGCTCTTACTAGAATTCTTGATGCAAAATAATGAGAGAAGGTTTTTATAAATCTAGGCTTAGTTGTTTAGATGAAAGTGTAGGGCCTTCGATTGCAAAAACAGCCATAGAATTTGTAGTTTCTTCATAAATTTGTGAACAATTTGATATATGTTTCTCTGATATCTGAAATCCATAAAATAATTTATAAATATTTTTGAAAATTTGGCATATGTTTATATTATATCCTCAAATTACACCATTGTGTTTGATAAATTACGCTAAGAAGTCAAATGTAAATATAGTAATAAGTCGGTGTAAATAAATGTCACATGCAGAATGGGGTACGCCGGTGCAGGCCCAAAGGGCCGGCCGCGCGCCGCCAGCCAGCCCGCCGCCGCCGCTACCTCGTCATTCTTCGTTTAAGGTCGTTAAGTAATAATTATTTGGAGAATAAATATTTAGGGGAAAGAAATAAATTGTTTTGTCAAGAGGTATTCCAATCTACAAGGAAACCTTCTAGATATTTCTTAGCATGCGTGCCTCCCTTATACTATAAATACAAGGGGCATGTAGTCGGTTGAATCTAATCGAAAAATTAAAGGGGTAACACCCAACAACTTCTTCCTTCAGGCTCTCTCTCTCTCTCTCTCTCTCTCTCTCTAAACCTAGCGCACGCGGCGTCATCGTCTCAAGCGTGTCGCCGCTGCCACGCCGCCACCCAGCGCGCGCCGCCACCGCAGCCTTCCTTGTCGCCGGCCACCGTCCACCGCCTACAACGCCCCCTCGCCGCCTCCACCCCCACACACCTCGCCCCCTCTTCCTCGCGCATGCACCGCCCTAGGGCTGCAATGCCGCCGCTGTCCCCTACCGTCGCCGCCGCGCCCGATCGTGTGTCACCGCCGCCGAATCCTCGGTTTTTATAACGGTGGTATCCGAGACCGGTGCGATCCAACCACGCTACCACCGTCAAGATTGATGGCCGCTCCGCCGCCGCGAGCACCCGAAGATGATCATGGAGGCCATCTACGCGCTTGGACACGAGAACGCCGCCGACAAAGCTACGATCTCCAACTACATCAAGGTCAAGGTCTGACTCCATCCTTCCGTCCCCTACACCACGCCATCTTCGCAGCCACCTTGCCCGCATGAAGGCCACCCCGGCGAGCTCAACGACCTCCGACGCCGCCCCACCATGGGCGCCATCGACGACAACGGTGCTCCCACGGGCGCCGCCGACGCCGTCCCCTCCACGATCACCGACGCAGCAAGCAACGGGCACACCTACCTCAAGGCGCGATAAGCCGCTGAAGCTCGGATCGATCGATGAGCCAGCTACCACCGACGCCCACCAACCGCCGACGAAAAGCCTACCCAATTAGACCAACGCTTGCGAGGCTCCATCGACAAGGGCGGGATAAGTTCCTATGCCACTAACATCCTCTTTGACACAGGGAACACCAGTAGCATCCACACAATCACCATCAGGAGCAACACAACGACGTCGACGCCGACGTCGCCGATCTCAACCCCGACGTCATCGACATCGCCTCCAAGGGCGCCCTAACAACATCAAGAACGACCACGACGCGCGCCAAACATGACGCCCTCAAAGATCAACGACATCGCCAATGATAATGACACCGCCATGGGCGCCACCAACGACAACGACATCCTCGGGGACACCAACGCCGATGTCAACACACTCGTCATCACGATGCCGACCATCGACAACATCGCTCCGGCGACAACGACTCCAAGCACCAACACGGTGATGTCAACCCTAACGTCCTGAACATCAACGACGCTATCCCAGACACCTACACCAACGTCGTCGATGACGACGATGCCCCCAAGGGCGTCACCAACAGCAAAGATGCCCCTCCCACGGGCGCCACTGCCGACCCCGACGTCAACAGCCAGAACAACGACGTCCACGACAACGACGACGAGACCAATCTGCTGAACCTGTTGAGCGTCGCTCCGACATACACTATGGCAGAGAACATCGACAAACAAGCTACACATCCGTTCACAACTATGGCACCGTCAGCGCAGAAGGCAACCCCATCAGCACCTTGCCAACGGAACATCAGGTCTAGCAAAGATATTAGGTATGCCGCTATCCACCTGACAATAGCGGTACTTCTCTGGTTCATCTGCATAATGAGCCAAGCGCCACCGAGGACGGGATACCTACACACACGGTGTCTCGCATGCAACTTCAGGCCACCCATCGACATCGACCCTAATCGGCGACGGCGCGACCTCGGCGAAAGCCAACGCCCCATACGACTACGTCTATGCTTCCAAGTTCGCCAACGGCCTCTATTGCTCATCGGGAGGCCCTACAAGGAGGCGCCCGCACTGCGAGGACGCGCCGATCCGCTTCGCTCGTCTCGTCAACACCCCTCCACCACGTTCATCGCACAACCTGGCAACTTGCAATGGACACGGTGACATCGACGACGACATCGCCATCGGCAACTCGGCTACGGTAGTCGGGACGACTCGAGGGCCGATTCAGCCGGCTCCCTCGATCATCGACGACACCAATGCCCGCACGACTACGCCCTCAAGCCCGCCAACGGCCTACAAAGAAGCTTTTGGGTCGCAACACACCGGGAGGCGCCTCGCATGTTGGGCACGATGATCCAATCCTCGCCCACCATTTCGACGCCCCTGTCTCCTATGAGGTCTTCGCCAAACATCGACTTGCGAGCTCCAATCGACGATGACATGAGGTACATGCCACCCACATCGATCCTCTACCTCGCCCGGCCTCGTCACTACCCCGAGGCTCTCATCCTTCCTCGCCGCTACATCGATCGACCACAAGCTTCATGGCATCGCGTGGAAACCACCAAGCTCCAAGCAGGATCAGCGGCTTGGGCGCCGTCGGTGATTGGCGTTCACCTTCCGACGACCTCGCCAACCATGCCGGGCTTCATGACAAGCACTGGCCGATGGAGGAGCCCCCACGAGGTTCTTGCAATTGGTGCCAATCTTCTTCCTCGACAACCACCGCTACTACACCGCGACATTATCAAAGGTGCTACGGATGTTCTCTAGTCGGTGGATGCAACAATATTCGGACCATCTTTGCTTCGAACAACCCGTCAACGACAATAGCCGTAGGTAAGAACCACAACGCGAGGACACGCTATCGGGGAAAGGGGGGAGATGTCACATGCCAAATGGGCTACGCCGGTGCAGGGCTCAAAAGGGCGGCCGCGTGCGCGCCAGAGCTTTGACGCCGCCGCCGCCATCGCCTCATCATCCTTCGCTTTGTCGTTAAGTAATAATTATTTAGAGAATAAATATTTAGGGAAAGAAAAAATTGCTTTTTCAAGAGGTATTCCAATCTATAAGGAAACCCGCTAGATATTTCTTAGCATGCAAGTTTCCCTCGGATTATAAATACAAGGAGCATGTAGTCGATTGAATCTAATCGAAAAAATTAAAGGGGTAACAGCTTCTCGCCTTCCTTTCACCGGATTATAAATACAAGGAGCATGTAGTCATTGAATCTAATCGAAAAATTAAAGGGTAACACCCAACAGCCTTCGGGCTCTCTCTCTCTAAACTTAGCGCACGCGGCGCCGTTGTCTCCATTGTGCCGCCGCCATCGCCGCCGCCCCCCCCGCGCCCGCAAGCGCCGCCTTCCTCGCCGCCGGTCACCGCTCCATCGCCTACAACGCCGCCACCGCCCTCGCCCCGCCCGCACACGCCACCCTCTTCCTCGCACACGCGCTACCCTAGGGCTGCAACGCCGCCGCCGCCCCTACCGCCGCCGCCGCCCCGCGGGCGCTTGCCGATCGTGTCACCGCCGCCAGAATCCTCACGGTTTGTGACAATAAAGCTAGAAGGCAATAAGTGCATAGATATAAGTGTGGCGAAATCAGCGGAATGTCCACTTGGATATATCCTGTTGATTTGGGTAGGGATTTTTGTGTTCATGTGTTCCAAGAAAAAGAAATAGCAGCAGGGAACCAAAAGTACGAAAATCAGTACAAAATCCATTAATCCAAGACATTTTCTGGTATATATGTACCCAAAAATACAATTTTGTAATTTAGCTAATTGCTATACCAACTCATCAGTAGAACTAATCATCTTGGCAGAGGCCTTTCCGTCTCTGGCGCCATCATCGTCGCCGGGGAGGACCTGATAATGCTGGTCTCTACAGAGCACGAGCAGATACAACCCAACGAGTGCGACGAACGCGGTCATGCACCAGACGAGAACAGCCAGGAGCGGCGGCATGACGGCGGCCACGCGGTACGCGAACGCGCAGCTGAGCACGGTGGAGAGCGCCCACACGGCGGCCTGCGGGGCGCCTCTCCGCCGTGGGCGAGTCCGGCGGGAGCTGTTCGGCGCGCCGGAGACACGCGCGAGGAGCGCGGCGAGGAGTGAGGCCGTGGCGGCGACGAAGGCCAGGTCCTGCGGGTCGCGACGCACGCGCCACGCCGTGGACCCGAAGCTGTAGCACACGACGAGCACCGCGGCGGCGCTGATGCAGTGCCCGCACACGCGCCGGAGCTTCGCGGAGAAGGCCGGGGCACTGGCTCGTCGTCGGCTGCTGCTAAAGGCCCTGAACTCTTGGCGTGGTGGACGGTGGGCGTGGCGGCGGTGGTGGCATTGCCAGTGACGATGATGCTCTTGGTTGCCAGTGCCATTGATGGATGGAACGAAGAAGTGAGGCCTCGATCGGTTGAGCTTAAGCAGAGCTACTCACTCTCACTGGCTTGGTTGTGTCCGGTGTTCAGACGTGCAGTGTAATTTATAGTCCTCGCCACCGGCTCGCCACCGGCAACGCGGTTGTCCGTCCTTGTCAGTTGTAAGTTCCTCAGTCTTCTTCAAAACGCGGGAGCCGAGAGTTGACCGGACAATTACTGGTCCCTCGCTCGACCTCTGTGGCGGCCACAACAATTTCACCCAATTTTCCTGCACGCGTTCTATGAGTGAAAACAACAAGCTACGCGTCTGAAAAGTCCTACCCGACGATTCGCAAGCATGCTCGATCTCGAAGATCTCGAAGAAGGGGGTGTTCTTTGTGTATCGTCGAGGCCAGATGGCGTGAAGGCTGAGGGATTCAAGGCAAACCATTTTATAGGCCGTTGATTCGCTGTGTGTATCTCCATCCAACATGATGCCAGCGCGAGCTCTGAGCAACTCTTCAGCCAAAGAGGGGAAAGAAGCAGGCGGCTTGTCACCGTCAGAGCCTCCTCGGTGCTTCAGGTTCGGTCGTTGTCGTTGATTCTGTTTGTCACGGTCGCGGTCGCTGTCACGTCATAAAAAAAGCGTGTGGAACCGAACGTGTTGTCTTGATCCAGAGATGACTTTGCTTGAATGACGTAAACCCGTGTTGCAATTGAGGGAAGAGTACTTCAAGAAATAAGACAATACCAATTAAGAAATCGTTTTTTTTTTTTTTTTTTTTTTTACCCATGAACTTTACAGAATCGGTCAAAATTGGTATGTTTTAGGACAAACTTATACCTTTAGATCCATATTGTTTTTCTATACCAACCCACTTACCATATGCCGCGGCTCTCTGCCCTTGATCTCCCGAGATCTGAATCTCGCCGGCCCTCTCCGTCCCGTGCCTCCCGGTGAGCTCGCCGCAACGGAAGGGGAGCGGGCCCTCGTGTCACTTGCCTGTTTGTAGCTAGTAGTTGTAGTCCAGTTTGCCTTCGTCTATATGTGCCTTTATGGCTTTGTCCGCCCCTATCATTGCCTCCGTTGCCGGTGTTGTCATCGTTGCGGTTTTCCTCATTGTCTTCCTCGCCGCCGTCGGTCGACGACCTTCAGGTTAGTGGTAATAAAATAAATCTTTCCTCCAACTTTGCAAATCTCCTCCCCTTCATCCCCCCCACATCCGCATCCGCCGAGATCTTCCCTTTGCACTCCTACCCCACCGCCTCTCACTCCCGTCTGTTCAACACCCTATCGTCCTTGTGCTCTTTTCCTTCGCTAGCTAGGCAGCTACCCCATTGGTGCTAGTTTGACTCCCCACCTCCACTTGGGACCCCCGATTCGTGCTCCTTCAACCTCCCAACGACAACAATTGAATCCTTCGGTCGCCGGTGAGTGCCGTCTTCGTTGGCACGACCCTTCAACCGTCCCTTGGCGCGGTCCGTCAACCAAGCATATGCATCGCCCTCGAAGCCGCACCGCACCATTTCGCCGGCAGCCAGGTCTCCACCACCACCTCCGACAAAAGCCGCCTCCCTATCCGAAGTTGCAGGACTTTATTGTAATCAAGATATCTTTTGAGGTCTTCTTGTAACTTGGTTGCTGAATTAATATAATATATTTGTTGTCAAAAAAAAAAAAAAACACTTACCATGAATAAATAAACTTCTGCTGTCCAAAGTTTACAAATGCTAGTGTTTTATATTTTGGCGATCTATTTACATGTGTGTGACTTCTGTATGTGAGCATTTTGGGTCCGGAGCTTTTTGGGCTAACGAAATTGATGCCCAGACCAACTGAGGTTGGGCAACGAGGGAGCATTTATTTTTTCCTCTTTACATGTTATAAAATATAATAGTTTTGTTAACTTGGGGCCGGGCCTAATTTGCTCTAGGTAGCAAAAACGAGATAAATCCACGGCCTCTGAATTTCCAATACTCATTTTTTCTTAGTTTCGAATGCTCTAGGTTCTCAAAGTTGAGATCTGTGCGCCCTATCTGTTTTAATTTTACACTAAGTTATGTCTTAAAATTAATTAAAGTAAATACAAAAAAATAAACCACCATATTAACATCAAATTTGTTTTATTAATCCACAATAGAAAATAGTATAATGTTAAATGTATTTATGTGATTTTGTTCCTAATACTACATATATTTTTTCTATGAACCTAGATTAAAGTAGAGAATTTTTAACTTATATATAAGCTAAAATTGTCTCTTTTTTTTTTGCGATCAATAGGTAAAACAGTCTATGATGCGTTGCTGTATAATTGATTTTGCAAGACACACCCCCAAAATTAACCATAACGGGCGGTTAATGCCTCGATTAATGGTGGCGGATATTTTTTATTTACCGTGGCGGACACTTTTTCGACTCGAAAATCGATTAACTTGGCGGGCAACTTAAAAGGTCCACCACAGGTAAATATTTACTAACCGGGCGGGCACGATGCCCGCCCCGGTTAATCGATAACGCGTGGTCGCCGCCCCTATAAGGCCCGTCATTACAAATTGCACGATATCCGCCTTCTATAGATGGCCTCATAATCGCCCCTATAAGGCTCGTCATTAAAAATGATTGTTATACTAGTGCTATGTTTATACCAGCAAGATAGTTGCTAGACGTCTCTCAATCTTTCTCTTCGCTATAGTTCCCGAGGGCGAAACCGAGGCGACAACTTCGACGCCCGGCATCGCTGGCTCCCCGTCACGTCTAGTGGCCTTTTCAGTCTCGGAGGAGATGGAGAGCTATGATTTCGATGCTCGGTGTATATATTCCACCTTACTAGCTTAGATCTAGATAGGTTTGGAGCTTGTATGCCCACCTATGAGGTGCTCGGGTGGGCTCTTTTGTCGCTCCTTCGCGGCATCGCTGTTGGTGCTGCTCCCTTAGAGGAAGAGGGCGTGACGGCAACTCCGCCATGATCTCGTGGTGTCGTTGACGTCACCTTTGTTTGTGTCCTCCCCGTGAGGGGCCACAGAAGTTTGTCTTTGGTCTTTCTTGCCAAGGATGAGATGGGGCTTTCGCTTTTTCCCCATGTGTGGTGGAATAATTTTCTTCCGATTTCTCTTGGCGTCTGTCGCTCCATCGGCGTTGGTGAATCAGGGAGACATACCCGGCCGTGATTTTGGTAATTTGGTCGGGATTCTATTTACCAACTTGGGAGATCGGGTTGGTCTTTAGATCCCACCTACTCGTGGTTTGTATCCCCTTCCGGGTTTCCTCTTCAACGGCGTCTTTGGGGGTTGGTGTTGGCCGCGCCGGATCCCTTCTACACCGATGAAGAGATGGTCGCTAGCCATCTTGCTAGGCCTGTTCGCTCAACGATTACACACATGTTGGTTTTTCCAATGTGCTACTCTTATTGTGATTTCATAACTTTGAAGTTGCTTTGTCGGGAAGGTGGTCAGTTTCAAGGCGTCTCCTCCGGCTGTCAGCGACGAGAACGATCAGGAGTTCTTTACAAGGACTTGATTGTAATTTTCATTTCGTTCAAGGATGTCTTTGATGTAAACTATCAAAAATCTTGGTGAAATATAATCCCGGTTTTCTAAAAAAAAAAAAAAAAAAAAAGTAGTGCTATGTTAAAAATAAAGAGGTACAAGATATAGCTCACAAAATTGATGTCACCTAGTGTACCGTGTTTACCTATGCTGTACTTAGTCAAAATATGCTTATTTATTTTGGTCTAGGTTAGGCTATTGTTTTTTTTACAACAAGGTTAGGCTATTGGTTAACGTAGCTACCAGCATAAATAAGTTGTACTAACCGCGTTGTTGGCCAACAACATAGACAGATAAGCTAAACTACCTGGTCATTTTGATCATGAATGGCTTAAGGTGTGTATAGATGCTAGACAAACTAATTTTGAAAGACAGTCCACTGGGACTAATCAATCAGGCATCAGATCTGGATCATCCACATGATCAGACCCACACCCACCCACCACCACCCCACCCCCCCCCACCCCCACCCCCCCCCCCCAAATCCCATCCGGTAACGTACGTACCGAGACCAAAAATCCACCCGAAAGGGAAAGGAAGGCACCAAAAAGCACAGGCGCCTGCCGCGGCTGAAGCCCTCCAGCCTCCCCTCTCCGCCTCCGCCGCCTCTCCCACCCACCCCGTTCCCCACGCAACCACGCCCCCGCGTCCTCTCAACCCACCCGGACCAACCGAAGCTCCTCACGCAACGCAAGCAGACGAAATTCCATAGCCTCCTTGCTCGCAATTCGCATGAGCTTCCTCCGTCCGGGCACGTAAGTTTCTCCTGCTCCCGCCCCTGTCCCGCGGTTCGACGCCACCGAGGTTCCCGTTGCTTCCGCGGAATCGTGGCTAGGTTCTTGGCGTTACTGCGCGGGGGCATTACTGGATTGTAGGCCGGGAATGTAGCTGCTGCTGAATCTGTGGACCGCGTGGTTGCTATTTTAGTCTCGTGTAGAGGGCCGATCGGTTCTTGGCCCCTTGTTATTGTGAAGCGTTGACCTGTGAACGCAACCTGTTCGACGGTATTACTGACCGGAGCTTCGACAGTCTTGGGTAGTGAACCTGGAGCTGTTACTACTCTTGTTTTCCCACTTCGTTTCGAGGAAACCAGTGTGTAAAGAGCTTGCTTTGTCTCCGGCCCAGGATCACAACTTGGTGGCAGCAAAGCGCAAGGAACCTGACTGGCTCTAAAATTTTGATTTTAGAACGACTTTGGTGGTTCACTATATGTTCTGTAGATCTGAAACAACGGGCTCAGCTGCTGTTCTAGAGTACTTCAAAGAATATTCACAAGTTTTTACTCCCTTAGATCAACTAGTTCAGTTTAGAGCAGCACCAGAACTGTTACATCAGGTTGATAATCAGTCTAACTGTCTAAGATTCCGAGTGAAGCATAAATTTGTCAGAGATACAGATGACTCACGTTGTGCCCTTACCCTCTTAGATTAGTTGAGTTATAGTGGCTTTTCTGTTTGTTTTCACATGTCTGACTATGTAGACTGCATCATTTCCTCATGCATAGGCTAATGTGTTTGGATACTGGTTTAACCTACTAACTTATCATATGAAGATGGTCAATCCATTATATATCATCCATCATGAGGAAGATGGCCCATTCAAATCTGAAGGGTATGAGAAAATCTAAATGCTCCAATTCCATTACAGCTAAAGATCAGCAAGCCTACAGCAAACAGTCAAACACTAACCTGACAATAAATAGCTAAACCACAAAAATAGCATGGCCTCCATTCAGAAGTTTACACAAAAGATATCCAGAATTTGTGCTGACATGCTCATACCAAAGCTAAACACTGACAACAGGTTAAAAGGACCTTCAAGGTTTCTGTACTGCATGTTTTTGAATTGAGAAATCCAGTACAGCATCATGGTTTGCATACACCGAGTTACCAAAGATGTTAATTTGTTGAAATGCGTTGCTCCTGCAAAATTTTGCTTTTGACAGATTGTGCGCTGTCAGATTTTTCATGCTAACATCTCATGTCTGATCTGTGCAGCTGCTACCTGAGATGACTTGTTCTTAGCATCAGTTTTCATTAGGCCCTTACAGCAGGGTGAGATATCTGCAAATGCTGATAAGCTTCAAGGTTATTGGTTTCAACTTTGCCAAATAACTGTAATACTGCTGCCAGGGGGTTGCGCCTTGGCTTTTATGAGGGGAGGTAACCTATTTTGTACCTTGTCATCATATTCCATGCACAATAACTATAGCATGTTGGTTGGACCTTAAAACTCCCACTGTCATTTCAGAAGAAGTGTGTTCAGTCTTTGTAGTGAAGAGTACTTCAAATATATTAACATCTTTGGTTCTTCTGAATTTCACAGGAAGGTCAGATGAATTTTTTGTCGTTGCCAGGCATGCCTTGGTAAGTACACACTACTTGGAGATGAAGAAAATCCACGATTGTCAATATATGACAGACGGCTCCCCTGCTGTGGCTGTGGAATAGGTTGGTCTTGGTGAGTCAATCCGCTTTGGCAATGAACTGCAATAGTCTTTTTTCTTGCTTGTAAATGCTGTATTGAACATATTACTATTGCAGTTTTCTTCTAGGTTTCTTGTGCCCTATCATTTGGTACGTTGCAGCTCTTCTTTATTGCTGCAAGTACTACAATCGGGACCCTCGTGAACGGCCTGGACTCGCTGCTTCTGCTGTTTTGGTTAGTTTCAGAACTGCTGTGCATTCACTGCACAAACTCTTTATCCTATAATGGAATTTCAAGTTTATGCTATTAGCAATGAACTCATTTGGGTTTATGTTGAAGGACATCATTTTGTTTCTCATTACAGTTCCTCTGGTTCTGTTTTTGCAGGCGGTTATCTTTACAGCTGCAACTATTATAACCCTTTCTGTTCTGCTGATATGTTGTGTCAACAAACGGTTCTTGAATAGCTGTGCAGTTTGACCTGAATGGTAGCAGCTAGATATTTATCGGAAAACATCAGCTTCGAACTACTAACTGAAATATTCTTTTTAGTTCTTTAGTCAGTCCATTTATTGTTGGACCGCAAAGGGGCACAATGGTTTCTGTTTAGCATGATACATTATCACCTGTGAGTATTACCTGTAAGTTTACATTACAGGTTACTGAACTTGTGGAATCTTAAAGCTATATACTATGCAGCAATTCCTTCTCTCCCCTGTGACTATTGAACAATTTTGTACTGACAGTTCGCCTGATCAGAAAAATCAAAGTTCAGAACTTGTATCCAACCTGTCTGAAATTACATGAGCAGATTAATCTGGAATGGAGTTTGTGCTGCATTTTTATATTCTATATAAGCTCGATCACCTTTTCACCATTTTGTGTAGTTTAACTGGTAGTGCAATGCATCATGCTGCCTTCCTCCTCTTGATCCTAACCCTCATCCCGTTCTTGGTGTGAAGCACCACTGAGTTCTGTGGCTCAACCACATGGCCGTTGATGAGTTCCACACGAAAGTTGTATAAGATCGTGGCGGCGGCAATCTTGATGTTGCTGAGCCCCAGGTTCTTGCCAAGGCAGCTTCTGGGGCCGCAGTTGAACACGGCGAACTTGTGGCTGGGCTCGTGCCGGACTCGGCCAATATCAGACAGCCACCGCTCCGGTCGGAACTCATGGCAGTCGCTGCCCCATATCCCCTCCATCCTGCCCATGGAGTAGATGCAGAAGATGACCCTGGTGCCCTTGGTCACCGTGGTGCCGTCAGGCAGCACGTCGTCGCGAACTGCTTCTTTCTCCTCGAACGGCGCCGGCGGGAACAGCCGCAGCGTCTCGAGGACCGCCGCGTGGAGGTAGGACGCGGGCTGGAGCGCGTCAGAGTCGAACACGGCGTGCTTGCCGCCGCCGGTGGCTGCGACCGTGGCGGTGGGTTGCAGGGACCTGAGCTCGTCGAGGATCTTGGCCTCGACGTGGCGGTGCGTGCAGAGCATGTAGAAGAACCAGGTGAGCGCGGCGACGATGAGGTCCTTGGCCGCGAACATGTACCCGACGGCGGAGTCCCGGAGGAACTGGTCCCTCTGCCGTTCGCTTATGCTGGGGTCCCTCGGCCACGCCATGTACAGCGACAGGAGGTCGCTGCCTTCTCCTGCTTGGGGTCCGGTGGCGAGCCGTGACTTGCGTTGGGCGATCTCGCGGTAGACGAACTCGTCGAGGACCGCCTTGGCCTCGGCCAGCCTCCTCTCGGCGCCGACATTGAGCCACCTCTGCAGCCTCCACAACCAGACCGGCACGATGTGCCTGAAGAGCGCAGACTCGCTGGCCACCCTGGTCGCCTGGCCGATCGGCGGCACCGGCGCGTCGGCGGCGGCGATGGACAGCGAGTCGAGGTCGGCATCGAACGCGGAGGCGTAGGACACGTCGAGCGAGTACCGTAGGAACACGTCCTCGAGTTCAACGACGCCACCATCCCCTCTGGATCATCCGCGGCGGCGTGGTCCAGGAACGGCACGAGCAGCCGCACCGTCTGCCGCGCCATGGTGCGCAGGACGAAGGACCGGAACGCCGGGGTGCCGAAGACGGTGGCGGCCACGTGCCGCTGGCGCGCCCACGACACGGCGTCCGCCACCAGCAGCCCGTCGCCGACGACGTCGAACATCTCCGCGAAGTCCCGGCCCTTGTCGTAGCCACCGTGGTTGGACGCCAGGCAGTGCTGGACGGCCGCCGGGTCGCACGTCAGCAGGAAGTCCGCGCGGGCGAGCCACGGACCGCGGAACATGAACGTGCACCCGGACCCGCGGAGCGCGTCGGTGGTGGCGTCCAGGAGGCGGCCGAGGTTGGCAAGCACGAACGGGAGCATGCCCACCACGGGCCAGCTCACGGGGCGCCCTGCTGCCGCGCGCGCACCGCGAGGCGCAGGACGGAGAGGGAGACGAAGCACAGCGCGGCCACGAGGAACCCGGGTACGAGAGGGCCAAGCTCCGGACGGCGCCCATGGCCATGGCTGAGCGTGCATGAAAGGTGGAAGGAACTGTGGCTTGGTGGTGGCATGTACTTAGCGACCTTCTTAGCATGGTTAGATTAGATTATAGATAGGCGTGTGCATGGCAATGGCATGATGTTCTGTCGGTGGTTCTTCCCCGTGGGAGTGTGCTTCCATGGCCTCACAACACTTGTGTGCATGGGTTGCAGAGGTTTGCTAGAAACGTGTCAGGGTGGCTAGTGCTTTTTACCACTTCGCCGTCACTGATTGTACAAGCCTTTCGAGTTTTCCTGCAGACATAGGGGTGGTTGAGACTACTCCCTCTGTCCCTATTTTGTGCGTCGTTTGGGCCTCCCCCCGGTGCATGAACCATTCTTTGAATTTGGGCAAAGGTTACAGCTAGGTGCGTCAAAGTCTTTGTGAATCTGGGTCGACAAAAACATGGCTAAAACGACTAATAACTAGGGACGGAGAGGGAGTACTCCACAAACTCCACCGTAGAGAGCAAACAAAAAAACACCTAGAATTTGTGGATCATCCATTTAGATGCTCTTACGACTTCATACTTTTTTTTTCTTGAACTGAATGTATGGAGGTTAAACGTTTGACAAAAAAATGTGGAGCGGAGGAGGTGAATAAGGTGGAGCCAAGCAATCTCGAACACCCCCATAATAAGAGTGGCAATAGTGTACATTTCGTTAGTGGTTCTATACATTGTGCCCTTGTTTCTATGTAGGAGCAGCTCCTATGCATATAGCCATCAACTATGCAATAAAAAGGTACACTACTCGACATATGACACGACTCTAACGGCAACTTTTGAGAGGAAGAGCATTCAAATTTCAACGGTAATGTAAAATACACGGAGTCAAGTGAAATGCTGGTCACTTGATCGTTTCCTTAAAAAAAAAAAGTGTTCCTTGTTGCTTCCTACGCACGATGTTCTTCAAAAGGAGCTCGAACAACTTGCTTCATTCCTCCCAACAATCCTCTTGTTTGGCTCCTTGTTCCCATCGCCCTCCTCCTCCCTGCTCCAACAATCAATCTTTCACGGCCTCCTTGTTCCCAATAGCCTACACAACGAATCGTTGTCGCCGGCCTCCCACGGGCACCAAGCTAGGGGATGAGGCGGTGGTGGATGGGGAACTGTAGGGGGTTGCACGAGGCTTGGATTGGCCGGATTAGGTAGATCGACATACTTGGACATGAGCCGCAACGGATCGGCGAAAGGGAAGAAGAATAGGGAAAGAAGGTCGACGAAGATATTACGGAAGAAACGTTTCTCTTTTTTTTTTGTGTGTGTGGGTCCCTCTATCGAGCTGAGTCGGTTCAATGGATTATGAGCTGAGTAACACAACATGTGGAATCGTCGGTGGAGCCCTCCATATGGATATGGATGGAATGTCATGGCGACGTTGGAGTAAAAAAGAAAACAAAAGAAAACATGAATCGTATCCGGATCTATTACTTTATTTTCTTATTTGCAACCGTCAAAAAGCACGCTACTATTGAGTGAACAAATTTAACTAATTTGACAAAATTAATAGTGATTAGTACTAACATTTATTTCTCAAATTAGATCTATTAAAATGTGTTCCATCATTTTAATCTAATAGTTATTTTGTATTATAGGTGCTAATTTTTTTTTTGTAATTATGGTCAAAGTTGAAATCGATTGATTTCTTGAAACCGACTTTTTTTTGAGACTGAGAGAGAGTATATAAAATAATAATGAGCAAAATTTGTTTGATCCCCGGCTATATTTTTTAGCAACTTCGACCGCCTTTCTAAAATCTACTCTTTCAATCATCATTTAGAGAGTCATTTGAGTAAAAAATCCTTTAATAGCATTTGACAACATTCTGGGAATTGATGGGTAATTTAGTCCACTTGCCCCTCATTATACCTTTATTAAGGGGAATGATTAAATCCAAACTAGCCCTAAATGAGCCAAAAAAATCCCTCTTGTTTAGTCTCTGTTCTCCATTTTTAATATTTCAAACAAAGAACTTTAACGCAGGGCTCTAGTATAACCTAATCACTTATTACCAGCTAATAATAATTTAATAATAACTAGCACACATGGATGTGCACCTGAAGAATCCAGAACACGTCATCTTGTGAACGGTGCGCCTGCGAGCTCGGGCCCAACACGTCAGACGGAAGAACTAACAACAACCCGGGCCCAATGTCAGAGGGAGGAACGAACAACATCTCTGGCAACTCCTAGAACCTTCACACCGCTTCGCCGCCCCTCGTACCTACGCGGTGAGAATATATCGCCGCCTCCCCCTTCGCGATGGCACTCGTGGAGACGACGGCGAAGACGACCACGAGTGAATTCGAGGCGCCGCTGCCTGCTAGGACCGAGCTTCCAGAGGTCTCCAACGGCCTCGGCCCCGCCCCGCCCTGCCCTGCGCCGCCGCAGGTACGAGCTCTATGCCGGTCTCCGCGTCCTCCGTCGACCTAAATAATAATCACCCAGATTTCTCTGCCTTCGGATTTTCCTTTAGCGCTTTGATTGAAATCGCGTTTGATATACTGTTTTTTCGAGATTTAGCCGACGTCCGGGTTTTGGGGGTTTTCAGAGGTTTTAGATAGATCGGGTTTTGTGGTGCTTTTGGATTGGGAAAATCGATTTCGTCGTTAGATTAGATGTTTCTGTGGCTGAGAGAAGGCAAGGTTGATGTTTATATCCCAACAACTTTGTGACGCCGCTGCCGTGCCTAACAACATCGAGATCTCGCCTGTTTGCAGGGACCGATTGTGATCGGATCTACTCGTATTCTGTGGTGGTCAGCGGCAGCTGAGGGGTGGTGGACCGAAGATGAGCGTTGTGGGATTCGACCTCGGCAATGAGAGCTGCATCGTGGCGGTGGCGCGGCAGCGCGGCATCGACGTGGTCCTCAACGAGGAGTCCAAGCGCGAGACGCCCGCCATCGTCTGCTTCGGGGACAAGCAGAGGTTCATCGGCACGGCCGGCGCCGCGTCCTCGACCATGAACCCCAAAAACTCCATCTCTCAGATCAAGCGCCTGCTCGGCCGCAAGTTCTCCGACCCCGAGCTGCAGAGCGACCTCGGCTCCTTCCCCTTCCGTGTCACGGAGGGGCCCGATGGGTTTCCCTGGTCCATGTGCGGTTCCTGGGTGAGGAGCGGACCTTCACCCCCCCCACCCAACTGCTTGCCATGGTGCTGTCCAATCTGAAGGGCATTGCAGAGGGGAATCTCAACACTGCTGTTGTTGATTGCTGCATTGGCATCCCTGTCTACTTCAGCGATATGCAGCGCAGGGCTGTGCTTGATGCCGCTACTATTGCGGGCCTCCGTCCTCTGCGGCTATTCCATGAGACAACTGCCACGGCGTTGGCTTACGGCATTTATAAGACTGACCTCCCGGAGCATGACCAGCTAAACGTTGCATTTGTTGATGTCGGTCATGCTAGCATGCAGGTCAGCATTGTCGGTTACAAGAAGGGACAGCTCAAGATGCTCTCGCATGCATATGACCGTTCTCTTGGTGGGAGGGACTTTGATGAGGCCCTCTTCAAGCACTTTGCGGCAAAGTTCAAAGAGGAGTATAAGATTGATGTCTACCAGAATGCCCGTGCATGCCTAAGGTTGCGTGTGGCGTGCGAGAAGCTTAAGAAGGTGCTGAGTGCCAACCCAGAGGCTCCACTGAACATTGAGTGCTTGATGGATGAGAAGGATGTGAGAGGGTTTATTAAGAGGGAAGAGTTTGAGCAAATCAGTGCACCTGTGCTGGAACGTGTCAAAGGACCCTTGAGAAAGCCTTGGCTGAAGCTGGCTTGACAACTGAAAATGTGCACTTTGTTGAGGTTGTCGGATCTGGTTCTCGTGTTCCGGCCATAATCAAGATAATCACTGAATTTTTTAGGGGAAGGAGCCGAGGCGAACCATGAATGCAAGCGAGTGTGTTGCCCGAGGATGTGCTCTTCAGTGTGCTATTCTCAGCCCCACTTTCAAAGTGCGCGGAATTCCAGGTATGAGCTCACTCTCTGTTTTTTTTTTTCCTACATCTGGTTTTTAAGCTATGGAATTGTTAGATTATACCGGCGCTAGTCCATCCATACCATAAACTGCTGTCTATGCTTCACTGACACTATTGGATACTGCAATAATTGCGTGCCGACTTATACATGTAAGGTTTGGAAAGCCGTGTGTTGCTGCACACCTGACTTGCTAATGTTTAGAAAAATGTGTCCATTGGAACTGCAAGTTCAAGCAGAATACGGAGTATAGTTCAAGTAGCTTTTTCGTGTCAATAAATGAAGTCTTGTCACCTTTTTACTTTCAATGCCATCTTCAGCTGTTGAGATCCGCTTGTTGTGTCTAGTTCCGTGTTACTTTTTTACTAGAATTAACATTGCCCTTAAATTAATAATCATTACAGTGACATGCACTATTGCCCATAAGTTAGTGATATGGTGTTTTGTAGAGTAGCAAATATGTATACTTAAGGTTTAAAAGAGTGCTAAGGTGGTATCTAGGTGGTGAGTTTCAGCATAGAGCTTATAGGGCGCGCTTAGGCAAGCCTAGGCGTTCTCTAGGTGTTTCCTATGGTGCAGTGGAGACAAGAGCACAGGAGCAGAGGAGACATGGAGCACAGGAGAGCTGAAAGAGGAGGAAGCAGATCACAGGCCTGCCCTTTACCCTTCCTGCGTGTCCACTTCCATCTTACCCCACGCGGCGTGCTGGCCAAATCTTGCGCTTCCCTCCCAATCCCGCGCTTCCCATCTGTGTGCGAGCATCCAGCCACAAAACATTAGGCTGCCCACGTGGCTCCAACTTATTCAAGGCCACCTCGCACGCCTAGGGGCCTGCCTAGCATCTAGGGGGTTGCGGTTCCCCTCCGCCCAGCACCTACCGTGCTTAGGCGGCTGCTGTGGAGTTCCACCTTGCGGAACAATGCGTATACTTGTGATTCAGTTTGGTTGGCAATACTACTACCTTCCTAATAAGTGCAAATTTCCGAAGGGCCTGCCTAGCCCCTAGTCGCTGCGGTCCCTCCATCGAGCACCTACCGTGCTTAGGCGGCTGCTGAATTCCATCTTGTGGAACAATGTGTATTCTTGTGATTCAGTTTGGTCGGCAATATACTAGCTACTTTCCTAGTGAGTGCAAATTTCCTATGGTGTTATTATATTTAATGCATGTGGTCTGTTTTTTTGTTGCTTATCTAACAAGGAAAACATTTTGATTACTCATCTGTCTGGTCATTTTTTTTTTTCATAAGGTCTTCTGAAACAACATTTAAGGGCCCCTTCGATTGTAGGATTGGCATAGGAATTTCATAGAATTCAACTTCCAAAGGAGTTTTACTACACTTTCCATTGGTTTACGGAAAGGCTAGGAAATGTTCCATAGTTGCATTCCTATAGGTCAGTTTCAGAGCTCAGAACTCTTTGAAAGTCTTCTGGCGCGAAGAGAGATTGTTCGCAGCTCTATCTGTGCTAATTTTTTGCGTGTCTGACTGCAGCCTTTTGCTTTGAACGCTCCACTAGTTGTTCAGTTTTAAAAAGAAAGTGTCGTTCAGTTTTTTTAAAAAAGAGCATCGTTCCTTTGTTTTGCCTTTCCTATGGTTTCAATTCCCATAGGATTAGGAAAACATGACAACTCAATTCCTACATTTTTCCTTATCTTATGTTCCAAAGGCACCCTAAGCCTTTTTAAAAAAAAAAAATGCTCTAGTTTTTGCTGGAATGTAGGTGCTCAAGTTCATTTCATTTCCCATATGCACTAGTGTGGTAGTTTTAAAAAACACTGCCTGCATTGCCTTTACTGGTGTATTTTTTAGTGTTGTATTTTGTGGAGACGTGATCAACAGTAGCAGTTTGATTCTCATAAAAGGACATGGTGCTGTAACATTAGGATTAGGATATGATATATGTTTTTATGCCTTGTATTTATTTTTATTTTTTTTGAATTATGCCTTGCATCCTGGGGATGACTCTGGATTGATGGCTTGCAGGTTAATGATGGGTTTCCTTTCGCAATTGCATTGTCATGGAAACAAGACTCCCAGAACAGTGCACCCCAACAGACCGTTGTATTCCCAAAGGGGAATCAATTCCTAGCACTAAAGCTCTAACCTTCTATAAATCCAGTACATTTGAAGTTGATGTTTTGTATGTGGACACGGGTGACTCACAAATTCGCAAAAAGATAAGCACCTACACAGTAAGCAACCCTTACACAATGTTCATGTTATACTTCAGTTCTTCTGTTGCTATTTGCTATAACATGCTAAAATCTATGTAGATTGGCCCTTTCCAACCCTCCAAAGGTGAGAAGGCCAAACTGAAAGTTAAAGTGCTCTCAACATCCATGGGATTGTCACAGTTGATTCAGCAGTGGTAAGTTACAAGACTAGGTGATTATTGAGCCATCTTTTGGCATAGCTGTCAAGTGTTCCCAACACTGCTTTTTTCTTGCAGATGCTGGAGGAGGAGGATGTGGAAGTTCCAGTCTCATCTGCAAACGAAGCTCCAAAGGATACTACAAAGATGGACACAGATGATGCACCAAGTGATCCTGTTTCTGGAGCTGATGTGAATATGCACGAGCCTAAAAGCTGATAATACTTCAGCTGCTCCTGCAGCTGAAAATGGAGCACAAGATCCTGAGGAAAATCTGTTCCAATGGAAACTGATGCAAAGGTGTGATATATACTTTTGCATTTTTGGATTTAGTACATGTCGATGGATGATATTTTGTTGAAACATGCTGATGAATTTAATGGTTTTTTAGATTGTTATGAGTGAGCTTCCATAATTGGTTCTCTCTGTTTGTTATGAATGCTAGTTGTATCTTGAGATCTCATTGGAGAAGGTTAATTTTATAGGCTATCGTTCTTTTTCTTTTGGTGTCTTTATAGGATCATTCTTGTTGTGTTCACATGTATTAGTTGTGTTCACATGTGTTAGAATTCTTCTGATTAATTTTATGCATTTGTAGACTTGCACTCTTGTTCTGTTCATGAATGCTTTGGATGTATGTTCAGAAGATCCGTAATTTGTTGATTAACTTATATATTTTATTTAGGTTGAGCCATCGAAAAGGAAAGTTAAGAAAACTTCAGTTCGGTGCATGAGTTGGTCTATGGGGCCTTGGCTGAAGCTGACCTGCAGAAGGCTGTAGAGAAAGAGTATGAGATGGCTCTTCAGGACAGAGTAATGGAAGAAACCAAAGAGAAGAAAATGCCGTGGAAGCTTATGTCTATGACATGCGCAATAAGGTATGCGAAGATGCATGTGCTGATGGTTTTCCTTGTGAACATAAGCAGTGTCTAATGGTTTGTTTCCTTGTATCTAGCTCTACGACAAGTACAGCGACTTTGTCACACCTGAGGAGAAGGAAGGGTTGACTGCGAAGCTTCAGGAGGTTGAAGATTGGCTGTATGAAGATGGTGAGGACGAGACAAAGGGAGTCTACATTTCTAAACTGGAAGAGCTTAAAAAGGTATTCCTATATGCACTGAATTACAGCACTGCTTGGTCTACTATGCCCACGGAGACTTCTTGCGTGTTTGTGGATTAGATGACACGTTTTCTTCATTTCAGATTGGTGATCCAATTGACGCACGGTATAAGGAGTGGACAGAAAGGGGTTCCGCCATAGATCAACTGGTGTACTGTATCAACAGTTTCAGAGAGGCTGCGTTATCCAATGACCAAAAGTTTGACCATATCGATATATCTGAGAAACAAAAGGTAGGTCAGAGTAACGTTCGGTTTTTTTAGTTCTTAGGTCTCTGTAGCACTGTGTACTACAGGCTGGACATTATTGATTTGTTCCCTGTTATTGTTGTCGTGATTTGTGATTTATTTCCAAGCATGTGCTGTAGAAGAGTCAAATCTTACAGTTAGTTGCTAACCTGTTCTGGTGCACACAGGTCATCAATGAGTGCTCTGAAGCAGAGAACTGGTTGAGAGAGAGAGGAGCAGCAGCAGGATGCCCTACCAAAGCACGCTAATCCTGTGCTGCTTGTATCAGATCTGAAGAAGAAAGCTGAAACACTTGACCGGTTCGTTGTCAAACAAGCTTTCTCTCACATCAATTTTGAGTATGACACTGATTCTGATAATTGGTTCTGAAACGATGTTTTACAGGTTCTGCAAACCGATCATGACAAAACCAAAGCCTGCTCCTGAAGCCACAGACTCCGCCTCCACAGACTCCACCGCCACAGCCTGAGCCCCAAGCACCTGAGCCCCAATCACCAGAGCAACAACAAAGCGGGTCTGGTGCAGCTGGTGAGCCGGGGGGAGTGAGGGAGGTGCACAGCAGGCCTCCGGTGAGCAAATGGACATGGACAAGCCTGACGATTCCGCTGGTGCCGCAGCATAAGTTCGGGTTTTATGTCTTCCTTGTGATAGAATCAATTTTTCCCGTTATTGTCTCGTCGGTGGATGTTAAGGTGACATTAGCATTGTCCCAAGTTGGTGGTCGGGAGTGTTAGATTGAGGTTTGCGTTTTGTCCAGCATTGTTTTGGTCTGGACTAAATCCGAATAGAAACGTTGCATGATCGAATTGTACTAAAGGTATATTTACATGTTTTACTCTCATGGCACTTAGATTCCTTTGATTTAGTTTGAGTCAGAGTTAACCTGAATGTTTCTGTGCGGATAGAATCTAGGCAGTTTTGGACGCTTGCTCTTTGCGAAGAAACCGCGATTCTTGAGAGGATAACCGTTAAGTCATCTATTGTACTTTTATCTTTTTTTTTTAGAACTCTTTTTGACCGGAGAAGGGTTTGAGTCATTCACGTGTTGGATCAGCCCTGGTGGAATGTTCGATCGGGAGCCCGTCTGTTAGGTGGCTTTGAGAGTTATTCAGGCAGGTGAAGCGAAGGCGACGCTGAAATTTCTTCTGGCGTTGGCAAAACCATTTTGTACCCGGCCGGTGGTTGTGTCGTGGCTCGGGAGAAGTTCCGTTCCAGTTCTCTGGTTTCCAAGGCCAAGGTCGTCGCCTTGACTGCTTGGTTGAGTTCATCGACTGCCTGCCTGGCCGGCCCTGATCAGTGGAACCGTGGAGTGTGAAACGTGAGGAAAGTGGGATCCTCTAAGGAATACTGTAAGACGGAAATCACTAAGTATGGCTCATATTGATGTATGTATAGGTTAGAGGAGACTGAGTACATGAATGGAGATTCACAGAGTTTTTATGGAAATCCGAATAGAAATAGGGAGAAAAGAATCTTGGTATTTATTAAGATTTCATACAGCCTAGTAGGCTCCCCTTGGCTATGTGCAGGTGATTTCAATGAGATATTATCAGAAGAAGAACATTTTGGTACAAGGGAGAGAGAGGATTGGACAATGCTTGATTTTAGGGAGGCTGTGGATTATTGTGGTCTTTTTTGATCCGGCTTTAATGGTCTGCCATATACTTGGGATAATAGACAAGAAGGTGAACGAAATATCAAAGTCAGATTGATAGGGGCTTGGCAAATGGAAAATTTCTGGACCGATATCCTTCTATAGAGGTAACTCATATTCAAACAACAGAATCAGGATTATTTTTGCTCTTCTTATTGATATTATTGTAGCAAGGCAAAGATAGAGCAAAGAAGTATACCTCGAATTTTTCAGATATGAAAATATGTGGACAAGAGATCCTACCTATGAGGACATTATTGATAGTAATTGGAAGTGCTCTTAAAAATCTAGAAGGTATAAGATCCTCCCTACTACATATGCAAGCGCCTTTACAACACCGGGAGCTATGAGGTTTTTGATCTCGTCCGGTAATCTTAATAGTCAAGAAAGGAGCTTGAAGAGGTTCAGAGGGAAATCATAGCGTGGAGGGACAACAAACGAAGAAAAGTTTTTTTGCTTACCAAAATATCAGAATTATCAGCCCGAGAAGAAATCATGTTGAGACAAAGATCTCGAATTCAATGGTTATCAGAAGGGGATAGAAATACCGCTTATTTCCATGCTAGATGCGTGGGAAAGAGCAAGACAAAATCGAATTGTCTCCTTGCAAAAGAAGATGATATCGTTTGTTATCAACAAAAAGACCTGAAAATGTTGCTATTGGGTATTATACAGACTTTTCTCACAGACAGAATTCCTAGATCCAAATGAAGTGGTCCAGTTTGTGCTCGTAAAGTAAAATGAAGACATGAACCGTAGGCTTTGTAGACCTTTTAACGTTAAGAAGTAGAAAGGGCTTGTTCATGATGAAGCCTAATAAATCTCCAGTGGCCACGATGGTTTCACGGCCGGTTTTTACCAAAACATTGGTCTTTATTGAAGGATAACATTTGTCGCAAGTCCCTGATTTCTTGCGTGGAGGTGAGATGCCACCAGAGGTAAATAAAACAGTGCTAGTTCTAATACCAAAAATTAGACAACCTAAAGGAAATGACACAGCTTAGACCAATCTCCTTTGTAATGTCCTTTACAAAATGTGCTCCAAAGTTTTTAGCAAATAGATTAAGGAGATCTTTGATGACATTATATCTAAGAACAAAGTGCTTTCGTTCTCGGAAGATGATTATCGATAATGTGTTAATTGCTTATGAATGCACTCACTACCTAAAAGTAAGAAGGGTAAGACTGCCTTTTGCGCTCTATAAAGTTGGACATGATGAAGGCATATGATAGAGTGGAATGGGGCTTATTCGAGAAGCATTATGGTTAAGTTGGGCTTTCTGAGAATCTTGGGTTTTCTAATAATGAAGTGTGTTCAAACAAGGAGCTTTTCTATATGAAGGTAAATGGTCATCTTATCTCCGTTTTTCAATCCCTCGAGCAGGGATTAGACAAAGGTGACCCTATATCCTCAGATCCTATTTCTCTTATGTGCCGAAGGATTGTCTTCTGTTTATTAAAATCTACTGACCATTCTATTTGTCAAGAGTGAAATGGGATTGGAATACATACACCATGGATTTTCATTTATTTTTTGTCGATGATTGCATCATATTCACTCAAACTTCGTGGAAGAGGTGCAAGAGAGATTAAATAATATCCTTGAGACCTATAATACAGAGGTTCAGGACAAAGTACATTAATAGATTGAAGTCTCAAGCATCTTTTCAAGAAGAATTGTTAGGAGGATACTAGAAGAGAAGTTGCCTTAAACTTTAAATATCCAAAAGAAGCACTTGAAGAAAAATATTTAGGTTTACGTCAAATGTTGGTCGATCAACAACCTAAGCTTTTATGAAACTCACAACAAGAATCCAAACTTGGTAAATGGTTGGATTGAAAGAAATCTAAGTTCATTTGCAAAGAGAAGTGCTTATTAAAGCTGTAGCCTAATCGATACCAACATACTCTATGAGTTGCTTTGAATTATCAAAAACTACTTGTCAGAGAAAATTACCGAAGAGTCTGTATTGATGGGGAGGTGATGGTGATACAAGGAAAATGCATTCGAGAAAATGGTTCGAAATTACGCATGCAAAGTTTGAGGTATGGATTTAGGATTTGCACATTTTCTGTAATCTATCAATGTTAGGGAAGCGGCGGTGGAGGCTTATGACAAAGCTAAATTCTCTTGTGCACGTATGCTCAAAGGCAAATATTTCTATAACTCATCCTTTATGGAAGCTAAACGAACGTCATTAGTTCTCTCATACTTGGCGAGCAATTTTTAAAGGGTCGACAAGTGTTAGAGAAGGGATTAATCAAATTAATTGGCAATGGTACCCACAAATGTTTGGACGGTCGTTGATTCCAGGGGATACTAGGCTTCAAACCTTTAAGTAGAAGACTTTCGAGGCAACAAGATTGAGAAGGTCCAAGAACTCCTCACCTTAGATGGATCTCGCTGAATGAACAAGTGCCGAGGCAAAATTTTTAGAGGTCGATGCAAAGAAAATCCAAAAATACGCTTGGAAAATTAGATGAGGATCTATGGGCATGGAGTGCGAGATAAAAATGGAGTATACTCTGTTAGATCTCGCATATAGATTAATGGCATCCCCAAGACGCATGTTGAAATGAATAAAACAAATGCCGCAAGCTCCTCTCGTAAGTGAAGACAATCTGCTTTGGAAAAGACTTTGGAAACTTAAAATCCCTCCAAAAGTGAAGGTGTTTTGGTGGCTGGAGTAATGCATAATTTTATGCGGTTAAAGCAAGATGAAGGAAAGGGCATATAGAAGATCAAAGGTACGTGTCCCTATTGTGGGGCTAAAAATGAAACAGTTTATCATGCTTTAGTGGTGTGTACCTTTTTCCTACCATGTTTTGGCAATCTTTCTATGAACTATTCAATATTAAATTACCAAAAATTGCATCCCGCCGCATCTTTGTTTCGATTTGTTGATAAATCTTTCAACATGAAAACTGTGGACCTATTCTATGTGGTATGTGGGCCGTGGTGTAGACTCATAATAGAAGACACCATGGGGAAAGCAATATGAAATTTGTTGCGTGCTTTGCAGATGGGCCAAGGAATTATCGTCCGATCTAATTATGCGAGGTGAGGTCACAAAGGAAGTAAAAATGATACACGAGATTACTAATTGGGAACCCCTCAAAGGTTTCATTAAAGTCAATATTGATGCAGCTTTTTTTAAGGTGGAAGATCATTAAAGGTGCAAGCGGGTGGTCATTCATGATGAGGATGGTCAAGTAATTCGCATTTCATCACGAGGATGGTAGCTCCATTCAAATGCTCTCACATGAGAGCTTATGCGGCCGTGATGCGGCTCTCTTATGTTGTCTAAGATGAATTGTCCCAAGATTATAATGGAAACCGATTGTTTTAGAGTTGCAATCCTTGCTTGGCGTGAAAACAAAGAGAATACTAGACCTACTATTTTGCCAATATTAAAAGATATTGAAAGACCTCGTTAGGACATCAAATTGATCTTCAAGTTGCATCATGTCAAAAGAGGGACAAATAATGCTAGCCCATGATATAGCTAGGCATGCCTTGTTATCTAGATCGATTATGTTTGGATGCGCTGATACTTTGGCATAGCTTTCGCTCTCTCAATCTGTTTATAATGTTAACTCTTAAGTGATGCACATACAGATTTTATTTTTCTCAAAAATAAAGGGTAGCTCAATGTATAGTCACGGGACAGGAGCAAAACAAGCGACTTACCGTGTCTGCACTAGCTAAACTTGTTCCAATGTATAAAATCACGGTACTATTGGCCTAGGAGGACTCACA